>WURT03665288.1:0-17804 GCA_009936505.3 Holothuria glaberrima | reverse complement strand
GAGATGCGGTTTTCACCTCCTAAAAGAGAAAAAATTTCTGCATTTTTTGAACTTACTGAATTTTGTCTCTGGAAAATCCCTTTAAACAGGATTTCTGAAGAAAGATGTGGAAATTTACATTCAGTGTGTTGTAACAAAGTACCCTGAAGCTTCTAATGGTGAAGCTGAGTCATCCACAGAGGAGCAGCCAGTATCAACTGTCATCATTGGAAAGCATATCATTTATCCAAGGCCTGAAGCTGATAAAACACCATCTTCTGGTGGATCCATCAACCTTTATCAAATTTTAGAGGAAGAAAACATTAAAAAATTAGAAGGTAAAATTTGGTTTGAAGAGAAATATACAGAGATTCATGATGAAAAAGATGAAGATGACAGAAAATCTGTGAAAGAGGCAGAAAAAGAGGAGAGTGCAAATGAGAAAGAAGATGAACCGTCAGATGAAAGGACAGAGGAGGTAAGAAGACCATCATCTGATCAGAAGAAAGCTGAAACTGTTGAATATGATCAGGAAAGGAAAAAGGAGCACAAACCCAGCTGTATCCCTCTATCAAGAAAATCTGTCACACCTTTGCAAGATGCACAAGTGAGTAGAAAGATAAAAAATGAACTTTTTTGTTCCTGTAGCACAGTCGTATGAAGAATTATACCTTGAGATTTTACAATCACTCTTTGACAAAAGTGTTGATATAATGACCTCAAGTAATGGTTAGTTTGACTTGACATGTACGTAAAAGTTTAGAGTAGGCCTACATAGTTTTAGCTCTGCAACTTAAAACACCAAAAAGCATTTAACTGTGTACTAGTAGTTGTTTCATATAATTTCTACTTGGACATTGTTAGATTTACCTTCGTCAATAAATTTTTTAAATATGTACCAAAAAAATTAAAAATGTCATATATTTCTAATTTCTTTGTAGATATTTTACACAGAACTGCAAGAGGCAGTAGTGAGTAAAGTATGCTTTGAAATATTACTGAAAAATAAGACAAGTATGCAGACCAGTAGGTCAGCATTGTTAGTTTTAACTAATATGCAGGGTGCAGTAATTTTTTTTTTTAGTTTTTTAAAAAAATTTTTTAGTTTTTTTAATGTGTGTCCAGAATTTTCAAACTATAAGTTTGGTAGCCCTTTCTTCATACCCTAGCAATGACTTTTTTATCCCAAAATAAATGACTTTCATACTGCATTCTAGAATGCAAGTTCAACATCTTCTTGATTTCCCATTCTCAGCAAGTCAAAACACCAACCATACCTGCATACCTGCCAAATCCACAGTCTGGAGCATTTGGAAGGGTAGCAGTCTTACTTCATGCAGCACACCTAGCAAAATCACCTCAGACCTCACAGTCCAGACCATTTGTCAAAGGGTAGGTTTAACAGTGTCATTGAAGTCAAAAAGACATTTGGATACAACCATTCACCAATATACCAGCTGACCTCTTTCTCATCTCCATTCTTGTATCCTCCAGAACTTATTTTAGCATTCTCCGTGTTACACCCCATCCCCACTTTCAAAAACAATACTACATTACGTGATATTGCCCTTACTCAAATCACCTACCACTGAACAGTGCAAAACCTGACCTCTGGCCGACAAGTCGGGATTTTACTTGATGTTCACACCTACAGGTTATAGCCACCGGGACGCTTATCAGGTTTTATAATATTTTTATTGATTTTTCAAAATTTTAGGCTATAATCTATAGGTGCAAACATCAAGTAAAATCCCGACTTTTCAACCAGAGGTCGGGTTTTGCAGTGTGAAGTGGTACGCGATTTGAGCAGGGGCAATTTCACATAATGAATCACCCTTTCCTTGCAGTATGAAAATGCTTAGAACTCTACTCTTTGGTTTACTTTGTAATTTTTACTATTACATTCAGTTCTACTTCTGTTCCTTTTATAATCCTCCAAGACAACAGGTCATTTGATAGCTGGATATATGTTAACAAAGAAGGACTTTCCATTGATTTAACTTTCAGAAGAACATGACTTTAAAATTTATTGAAACCCGTTTTTCTCAAAATATGATAACAATTGATCTGTTACTATTAACTTGTAAGCACACTTGTATATATAATTATGCTGCTTTATTATTACCACTTGCTCAATCAGTAGAAGCACAACATATGTTCAAAATTGTTCAAATGGAGATTACTCAAAACTGTCCACGTTTCAGTGTATCTAGAAAATGCAACGAGGGAAAACTACTCTCCATTCATTTCATTAAAGTTTAACAATATGGTCAGTTCGTTAATCAATAAACTGAGTTATGTTTGTATTTATAATCTACTTGTGCATTGCTCTCTAGCATGGCAAGATTTTTAGTTCCGTTCACGTTGATTGAATACCTGCCAAGTCTTTGTGTTTTCTTCAATCCATCAAAATTTATTTACTTTGACAGGCAGTATGGGACAAAGTCTCTCTCTGAGAGCAATTAAGTATTTTAGAGTTAGATCTACTTAAAGGCCTAAAGGTTTCATAAATATTGTTATTCATTAAGTCACTAAAGAGTGGCTGCAGATAAGTGGAAAGAATTTACTTTGTCACTGATCCTGTCTGCAGATACTGTGGCTAATTTAGCAGTTTGAATCAACAAATGGCAGGGAAAGTAAGTGAGAATACAGTCTAAACACACCTTCACAGTTTACTAAGTGCCATTCTTTGAAAGACACTATGTTATCTAAATATTTTATTTGTGAGCTGATCACTGTAACACATTTGCAGGAAATACTTTGTAATTACAGAAGTGTGATTTTTTCTCTAAAGTTCAATTTCCTGGCCAAACTTCAAAATCAATTTTAAAGACTTTTGGTGTAACGTGCTTATTTTACATTTCATGACCTAAGTTCAACTTTATATATGTACAGCATTCCTATTAAACACAATCCTCAAACAAAGATAATCCTGGAATTTGGAAAACATCTCGTAGGATATGAAAGGCTCCTGATGAAAGATTTGAACATTCCATCTTTTAGTTTTACTATCACTTTGCACAAAGATTGCCCATTAGGAAACAAAGAATGTCTTCTTTCTTATTCTACACCTGATAGGTTTATCCGTTGGTTCGATCCAAGCTCTTTTGCACATGAAAGTGAGCCTCAAGAATGTGAACCTTCCCAGAATGCAACATTAAGTCCTCTGTGGGAACAACAAATCATTTTTAAAATTGACCCAAAGGATGTCAAGAGTGGTATGTAACTCTATTATGAACTATATTTGTATCTGTACTGTAATCATATTTATTTTAAACACTCTGCTAAGAGATTATTTCACACTTTACCAAATATTATTGTGACTACTTTCGAAAATACTATTGAAATGAGTTGCTGTGGAAAGATGCATTGAGAGCATAAATTTCTGTCGGAGGAGTATGAAGGGGGAGCGGGACATGGTGCCCTATCCTTACAAATTTTTGAACAATCTCAAAATACTGGCAAAATCTGTAGAAGTTCAGGCAAAATTTGTCAAAAAAACCTAAGAGATTTTGGAAAAACAACTTGTGCCCCCTCCAAACTTCAGATAGTCCCAAAAGACTCATGTTAAAATACAAAATTTGGTATCTCAGTACTACTTACAGTGTGCAGTATATATATTTGAGGTCATTTTTGCATGGCAGTTTGTGAATTTTCAAAAAAAAAAAAAAAAAAAAAACAGGATAAGGCAGTCATTCTTCATCATTTTGAAAAGCTAAAGAAATCACTATAACCATGGAGCTCTGTAGTGTTATAGAAGTATTACAAAGCTTTTGTTTTAAACAAACTGTCCTTCTCCCATACAGAGAAAGTTTTAATCATTCAAATATAGAAATGGCATTGTGCATCAAAGAAAAGACAACAGGCATAGTCCAAAATTAATTTAACAAGGTTCAGAAGAAATCCTTTTAATAAAATTTGTTTTGAAACGAAACGTGTATTTAGCCAATAAAGTTTTATTCATATTTGATAGCATTATTGGGTCAGTTTCTAAGGTTTTTTTGTCCACTCAGTTCTAAGGTTTTTTGCTCATATGATCTAGTTTTTTTTTTTACCAAAATAGTTTGATAAATGGAATTTTCCTCCTTTTGTCCCTTTATTAATCAACTTCATGTGGAATTTTCAATTATACAATATGACTATCAAAACAACTAACTTTGAAAGCTTACAGTACAATCTATCCAGGGATGCAGAATAGATTCACATCGAATATAGAAAAAGGAGAAATTTTATGAAAACAATTCAAAACATGATGAAAGTTTAAGGGGGAATTTATAAGAGTATTAACTGTAGGCTACAAACTAGAAAATGGCTGACAGATTAAGATGTGTGTTTGAAATTTTTCAAGGTGGATTGTGTCAGGATTCCTGCTAGATGGTTTACTAAAAGAAAATACCATGTAGCAGATTTGTTCCGAGACTGATGTTATGTATATCACCCAAGTTTCAAGGAAAAAATTAAATAATTGACAAAATCTCTCTTGGAAGAAAATGCCTTTCCCTAAAATGTCACCTTCTAGTGTAAAATTGATGTGGATATTACTACTGAGTGCAAGTAAAGAAGCTACTCACTATAAATTCATTCAAAGTTAATTTGGAAAAACAGAAATATTCTTTTGCATGAAAATGGTAGAGTTTGATTAGTTGCTGAGGAAGCAAGTTCAGTCAAGAATTAAAATTTGTCATACCAACCAATTATGGAACTGCGTCAAAAAGTTACTCTTGTTTGATTGTATATTTTTGTCTTATTTGTATTTAACTTTACTTTTTTCCACTTTCTGTTCAATAAAATTAGACTACTTTTTTTTCTTCCCAGCTGACTTGGTCCTTCAAGTGATGGACCATTCAACTCAAACCATTCTCGCTGACTTTCAGGTGTCATTATTTTACCTGGAAGCATTCCACCAGTATCACCTTGACCTGATGCATGTATGTGGTATCTCAATAGTTATTTTGTCAAAACTTTTAGGAAGAGGGTACCGTATGGTGAAGGAGTGGGGGGGGGGACACAAGACCAGTTATTTGTTTCAGTTGAAGTTGTGAGTTGTCAACTAACCAACCTATACTTAATCCCCTTCATTTTATTATTTTGACAAATTTAACATTATTTGTTCATTTTGTTAAACCGTATGCATACCTGGGGGCATAGGCAAGGGAGCCAAAATATCTGCTATTTTGGGGTTTAAATGCATAACAATTTTGGGCATAAAAAAATCTGCAGCCCCCACTAATTTAAAGTAGTTCTGCATGCTTATATGTAAAACAGTGCCTGAGGTAAGTGGGTGCTGTAGGTATTATAGAATCTTAAGCATGAACTGAGTAATTAAGAAGCTATGGGATAAATCACTGACTCCTTTAGAGTTCTTTTTTTTTGAGGAGGTGTGGGGGGAAGGGATCACTCAAGGTAAGGTTACTATGGATACTCCTTTGTAACCTTTCCTTGGTTTTACTTTAAAAACAGTCTGAATTTCAACACATTTCAATTTGAAAAAGTTTTTAAAGTTGTCGGTGAAATGTTTGACCCTTTGCTAATGGAAAAGAACAACTCATCTTTTCAGCCTGTTGGACAATTTTTACGTTGTGACATGCATTAAAAGACTCTTATTGGGGGTTAATGTTACAAGATAAGTTAAAAACTGTTGTAAAGGAGATAATATGGTAGTTAGGATGTATAAAGCCCATAGATCTATTCTTTGGAATGCTCAAATCAGAATATGTTGTCCACAATCTGTACATTCCAAAAGTCCATCTCATTCCCCAGGGACCATACAACCAGTGTTGTCATCTCTGTACTCGCCATTAAATAATAACAGTGCCACAAGTAAACCAATTGGTTACAAACTGAGCCGTAAAACCTCATCTAACTAACTAACTAACCACAGTGCCACAAGGCCTTTGTGAAGAATGATTCTAGCATTTTATAAAACTTTGGCACCATGTAATTTTGCAAAATACACTATGTCATTTTGCTTCCTTCTCTTCAGTCCAACAGTGGCAAAGGGGATGTCCATCTGTTTGTATCTATTCTCTACCAGCCCCCAGAGCTGCCACCCAAGGACACATTGACCTACACTGCCCTAGAGGTGAATGTCCTCTCCTTAAATATGCAGGTGGCTAATCCAGTAGGTCCTTTAACGTTGGTGACTGGACTATGTCGTGATTACTATTCATTCAAGTAAGTCTAATATTTAGGGTGGACCCAGTCCTTTTCTTTTAATTTTGTCCCCATCATTAAGTCAGTTCTGTTGGTGATATGCAAAGTAGCAGTTTAGAGCTTGATCTCCAGTTTTTGACATTGACCAGAGTATTTTCCATTGAAACCTTGTCATGCACTCCATGTATAGATTTAAGTCAAAGGTTATGAGTGGGAAGTCAAGTTTAGCAAGTTTCCCAGTCGTTCAGAGAAATGAAATTTTCCAGTCAGGAATACCCGGGCAATTGCGTGGGATTTGACTGAGGTACCCAAGAGATGTAGTGTTTAGCCACTTCAGGTGGGTTACATATGTTATATGGCTGGCTATGGTGACCTCTTTACTGATCATAGCGAAAATATTTTTCACTGAATGTTGGACCACTAATTTTAAAGAAATGTGGACAATACATAAGAACATCTGAGTGAAAATTTGATCTAACCTACTTGTTAATTATCAACTTGGAACACTGTGGGGAATACTTCTGTGCTTATCACTACTTTTCACTTCAGGGATGAAAATTGAATTTGTTCACAGAGTCAACAAGTAGATTTCACAAAAGAAACATTCTTGGCATTTTATTCTTGTCCCGTTTCCCTTCCCCAACTTCAACCCCATCCCCCTCTAAAAAAAAAAAAAATGGAATGATGTAATGTCTATTAGTAAACTAATCTGCAGATACAATGTTCAGGTTCTTGAGGCTTTTGTCTAATGAAAAGTTAAAAAAGTATTTTCCAAATACATGGGTAGAAGTTACAAGGTTGTGAAGCAGTTTAAATGATACCATACAATGGATTAACATTATGGCTACTGCATAACTCTGCTAAGAAATACACAGATCAATCTTAGCTACATTTTCTGCACATATGGAGTAATGTATTTTGTACACCAGATCATGTTACACATAAATAACTGTAATAATCTACTTCACTTAAACCCATTATCCTTATGTTGAACCAGTGATGCACTTGTTTTCAATTAGACAACAGAATGAGGTCCAGGAGATCATTCCTACACCGGTACAGTTTTCTAGCCCTCATCCTTCATCGTTTCTTGTTTCATCTGAAGGGAAGACTGCCCTCGGGTATTCTCAAGTAAAGTATCAATATTTATTGGAAACTAATATTACTACAGTAACCCAAGTAAATGATTATCTAGTTTTTACGTTGCAGAATTTTATTACTTAAAAGCTATGGGGGGGGGGGGCTGTGGGGGTTATTTTGTGAATTTTTTGCAGTAAATACTTTAGGAGAATCAGTAGAGTATGTAAGTTCTTCATAGAGGTGATCAGACAGTGTAGATTGCCTGACCTTTGTAAATTAAGTGACAGTACATTTTGATTTGTGTTTTAAATTATTCAGTCTCTTGTGGCAAAAGTGCTTGTATGATAATCATTCATACCCACAGCAATGATAAAGAATGAATCAAAATGACTCCATTGCAATCTTTGTCCGGAGAATTCATCTAAACAAGATGAATAGAATTAACTGCATCTCTTTAGCTCTGTTCATAAGATGGTCAAACCAGGACAGAAAATAAAACAGTTAATAAAACAAATTTGAAATTTTTTAATCAGGCTTCTTTACCATCTTTCATCAGATTTCTTTACCATCTGAATCAGAGACTCATCCTCAGTGGTACCATCAGTTCCTCTTTGTCAACCAAGGAGAGTTATCCTCCATCTTTACTGATACAGCTGCACTGGTGGTCTCACTCTCTGCTGCTTCATCAGGTGGGTCCTTGCTTGTCAGTTTCTTTACAAAAATTACTTAAAGACAATAGGCAGTTGCCCCAAAATTTGCTTTGAAAAATCAGCAAACTCTTGCAAATCTCCTCTTATTGCATTACAAGCACATCTGAAGATGTTTTGAACATAACTATTACAAACAATAGGTAAAGCAAGGAAAAATTCTCCCAGAATTTCACAATTCACAAACAAAAATATTGTCACATGATCAAAATAGGCTCAGATTAGGGTGACTGCATTTTCCCGTTAAGTTCTGCATTAGAAAAATCTGCCCCTTGAAAGTGGACATCATGACTTGGCTGATAGCGTCATGACTTGGCCGATATTTTTTAACAATAGAGAACCCCAAACAACAAAATGTCCTTGGCATCTCCACCAGGTCTAATACAGCCCGACAAAAGACTGTGAATTCAGATCCCCTTAGAAGTATAGGCGGGCACTGGACCGTGTAATCTGCAAGAATGCGGCTTTTTGTCAGTTGTTTAGCAAGGAAGGACTTCAAGGACAGAATAAGTTTGTCCAGCTTTCAAGGGAGCTAATTCTCTAATGTGGTATTTCATTGGTTTCAAGTAATGTTACAAAATGCCACTTCCCTTTTATAAATTTTGTGTTTTCCCATTTTTCCAGTGTCTGAAAAATAAGAAACTTTTCTGTTTAGTGCTGCTTTCTTCAAATATAATACTAAGTTTCCCATTGTGTACAAACAAAGTACCATTTCACTGGATGTTGTTTTGTGTTATTTATAAAATGGTTCAGTATTAACTTTTAGTTCCATGATGAACTCCCATTCCATGAGATTTGACCATTTTTTGTAATTTTTGCATGGTACCATGAGTTTGTGTCCAACTCATTATTTTCTTGATATCTCTCTGTTTTCATATGGCACCAAAGTTGTGGCTTGAACTCTAACTTCATCCCACACCCTGTATGCAACATTCTATTTCCAAACTGTTGGCCTTTCAGTGGCTGATCCAGGGGAGTAGGGGACAATTCTTCCCTAGACTGAGTGAGAGAGTAAAATAGTCCTGCATCCCCACCATAGGCTCAGTTATGGACCCCTGATATTAGTTGTTTAAGCCTCACGGATCATATCCCCTTCCTGTTTCTCATCCTCTATAATTCTGTTGTAGACCCATCAAAAACTATCACAAATCAGGGGTGGGCTCTGTTTTGCCCATCATTGGGCAAAGCTTCCTGTCAGGGGGGTCAGCAACCAGGGGCCCCAAAAAAGATGACGAGTTGCCAAAAGGATGTGTCACGTAAAGATTTAGGCGTGCTAAGCACACACTGAAAAATGTTTGGGATTCTTTTACAAAAATTTGAAACTTTGGGGGTTTTATTGAAGAAAATTTTAAAAGGAAAACTTGAAAAATTTGGGTTTTTTTAAGCGAAGTTGTAAAAATTTGGGGTCTTTATTGAGGAATTTGCCCTTCCTATGAGCAAAATCAAGCGATTGATGGGGCGACTGAAGGTCTTTGGGATTTCATATTTTATCGAACGGATTAAGTCCCCGGACAAAATTGAAATACTTCCCTGACAGGGAGGACAGCCTTTCATGATGGGGGCTATGCCTTTGGCTCCCACCCCCACCCCTCCCTGATACCACCCTGTTACAAATACAGTATCAGAAGTTGTATCATCTGGGGTAGTACTTCCATTGTATGACATTAATTCTGTAAAACCTGGTATGTCTTGCTGACCACCATCAGCCTCAGATAGTTTTATTTTTAATTCATTTCAGCATTTGATGGTCAGTCTTGGTGTTTGAAGCAGCAAGTTGGTATAGCTGCACATATGTTAGATAAAAAAGTTTATGAAGCTCTGACAAGCCCAAGAGGGAAAGCTGGTGTCAAAGTTCATGGTTTAAAACTTCAGGTATGACACTCACACAAAGATGGTTTTGAATTGTAGCTGAAGAATGAATAACCCAAACTCATAGAAAGATAACATAAGATATTTTAAGGGAAAAGCTAACAGCTATTAAGAGGTTCATGTAGGTCTGTCTAGTGTACTTTTGTGAAAGTGATGAATGCATTTTGTGAAGAGACTTAGTGCTTACTTTTTGTAGGGATAAAATGTACAAATTAAAACTGCAGTGCTTTGTGTGTGTATTTTTTCCAGTCTACTCACTTGCAAGGCCAGGGTTCTAAGCCCTTGGGAATCAATCTAATGCTTCGTCTGATAACAGAGAAGGTAATTGTAACAGAATTTTGTTTTGATATATGTTGACTTTGCCAAAGGTATGTGCATTTTGGAATCTTAGTTTACTAATACAGTGGTATTTTAACTTAAATTTCATTTATTTGTCATCTGGTGTTTGGTACTTAAGGCCTGGAAGGGGGAGTTGGTAAATACATAGTTGGTCACTAGCTTAGATAACAGTCTCCCCTGTTTTTCTAGTGCCCATTGTATGTTGTGGGTGAAACTGCAATAAAATCATAACTGTATGGTAAAATTACTTGTGACAAAGCATATGAAAAACAAAGTTGAAATTGTAATAGAAACTGCACAGTGAGGTGAAAAAAGTTGACTGTTGGCCTACTTATGCCTAGGGAAATTTCATTAGGAGCTTGGCAGTCCATGGATTAGCAGTTCATGGTAGGATGTCAAGCTTGGCACTACTTTTTTGTAATCATGAGGGAGAAATTAATGTCTGTGTAATGCAAGTTAAAGGCCTCCCAACTGAGAAATCTAAATATCTTGAATGATTGCCATGTCTTCATGAGCATGAAATATATCAAATGTGAACAGGATTACCGCTGCTTGGATTTGTCATAAAATTTCATTTTCAATGTGGAAACAGCATGGAATTTTATTTAAAATGACTGAAGTCATGGAAAAAGATGTTACTTCTGTTAAGCTCATGTACCATGCATGTTTTTATCCTGAATATTTGAACCCAGGAAAAGTCAGTCATGGGCTTGTAATAATTTGGTCATGAACTGGTCATAGAATTTTATTTTCCATAGAATGCTAAGAACCCCATAGACATATGAGGTAGGGGGTTAGGGGGCATAATGCCCCCCCAAATTTTTGGACAACCCGAAAATTCAGGCAGAATCTGTAGACATTTGGGTAGAATATTTCAAAAAAGGCTCAGAGATTTGGCAAAAAGGATTGTGCCCGCCATATTCAAAATGGTCCAAAATGCCAATGGAAAACCCTGTGTAAACCTGGAGGTTTATGTGACATTTACAGAACATAGAGTCTACCATCTCTACTCCTACTCCTGAGTTCCTGCCAAGTCTTGAGTCCTTCTACCATCATGAAGCAGCCTCACCAGAAGTTATCAACAGGACAGAGTCAACATTGAAAAGTCCTCATAGTATCCATTATGTACCTGCAAAGACCCCACTCCCTGTTCCACTGATCAGGAATCCTTATGGTCAACGAAAGATTAGGGTAAGTTCTTGAGGATTGTATTTTTCAGAAATCGTAAGGAGAAAGCATATTTCCAACATTGTGAAAAGGTAAGTCAGTTATACTAAAAGAATATTCAAAGGGTTCCTACGAAGAGTTGTTATAAAGAGAATTCAGAGAATGAGCCATTGGTTTGCAAACAGAAGGTGATCAATACTTTCTTGAAGGTCACATATCTGAGATTTGTTGCCTAACATTCTCTAATAGCTGTGAGTACTCCTGATTGAGTGAGCCATGATCAGATTTCATTTCTTTGGTGGAAAGGGAAATTTCTGTTTAATTGAATGTAGAGAGACTGACACTTTTGGAGCTGTAGCCTATCTGTCAGAGATGGGAAACAGATTCTACGATGGAAGCAGTAAGAGAATGTACCCACTATACAACATGGGGCAACTAAAATCTATATAAAACCACTAAACAAAGTATGCTATGTCTTGTGCACTGTACATGCTTTGAAATAGTTTTGTCAAACTACAATGATACAGAGGTGGTGCCAGGATTTGCCAGATGGGGCAGCGACCCGAAGCCCCAACAGCCCTAATGCCGGCCCTAATGCCGTTGAGGGGTTGGTGAGGAAGGATTTGAAGAAAACCTGTGTACTCTAGACCATGCCATTGCAGGGCATGTATTTTATAAGATTTGCATGTACTAGAGGAACATAGTTCTGTGCTCATGTTTTTCCAGAATCTAAACTGCAAAATTGCAAAGCAAGTGAAATTTTTTTGGGTAAGCCTACACTAAGAATGTACTTTTTAAAGCTTATATAGGTCAATTGTCCAGGTAGTTGGGCCCTATCAGGCATAACTTACATTGTACTTTTCTCCTGGAGTCACTACCCATACAGCATGACAGACACAAGAGGACATTGACTAGGTTTAGGGAAATGAGATAAAATGCACGGCATTTAGATAAATCCATGTATTCTACTTACAACTTACTTGGGTTTGTACTCTATTTAGCTTTAAGTAACAGAACTGAGGAAGAGTGGGCAAAGGGTACCAAAAGTTTTGGGTTTTATTACAGAAATGACCCTTTTCAAAGCCAAAATAAGTAAACCTTCCATGGGTGGTGACAGAATTCTCAACAGGGAGCTGGGCCATGGCATGCCAGTGACCCCAAGTGCTGACAGCCCCTATGTCGAGGGGGTGCCGGAGGGGGATATGAAGGAGCCTAACAATCCCATGCCATTGCAGGGCATATTTTGCATAATATCACATAATACTTTAAGAGCCGAGTTGGGATATGCACACTGATAGTGTTCTTTTGAAATAAAATTTTGTTGTCATATGCAGCTTAACTTGTACCTTAAGGTCCATTGTCAATTTTAATACTGAACCCTAAATAGATATTACGTTCTGTAGGGAGTGGTTCTGCATGTGTGCCCTCCCCCATCCATATTTCCTGATATTTCATTTCATTTCATGTCATTTATTTGTTTCTCCACCACCATATCATTGGAGGATATCATTGAAATTATATATTAGTGAGCTAAAGCCCTTCTTATTTTTCTGAGGTGAGTTACAGACATTTTTATTAAGATATTTTTGTAACTAGGACATTTGGCAAAGCTGGTGTTCTTGAAGAAACCTTAAAAAAAATCTTGAAAAAGGAAAAGAAAAGAAAAAGTCATTAACTTGATCACCAACTCCCTTTCCTTCTCAGAAATCCTTTCAAAGGCGAATTAATTTGTGTAACTGCTGATCTTCAGTAATGTCCTTTTTTCAATTAAGGCTTATTTTCTTATTGCCTATTCTTTACTATTTCCCTTCATCTTTGCCCCAACTTGTTTGATTTGAAGCTAGTGCTAACATTAACCACCAATTAATCTTTCTTCCGAATACAATTTCAGAATCATCTGATAGCTTCTTAGTTTGCTTTGGTCAAACATTAACACTCTGTGTAACTCAACAGAGTAATCTGTGCCATGCCTGTTGTTTGTAGTAACCATGGCAATGGTAAATCCTGGAACAGTGTTGACCTTATGACAGCTTGCCTGCATGAGTGCAGTCTATCTGTCCCATGCATGTTTGTGCTGCTAATAGCTGTAGAACAGTTGTAATCCCTGTTTTGTTATCTTGGAAAGGTGAAGTGTGTCTGATAAATGGGAAATTTGTTGTTCTGTGAGTTAGTGAACTGTGAAGTTTAAGCAGTTAGGATAGATAGCAGGGGTACCAATCTGAATTAGCTACTGTAGCCTCATACTCTTCAATCTCTTGTAAAAAGTGGATCATTTACAGAATGTTGTAAATGTAGATAGGTTAATGGATAACAGGTTTGCTTGACAACTCATGGATTTTAGAAAACAATGAGAGTGGCTTGACAATGGTGTGTCTTTGGAGCTGTTTGCCTTTATGAATAGGATCTCTTCTTGTGGATTGGTTGGTGGTCAATTTAGTGGAACCAAGCTGAGTGAAGTGTACTGTATGTGATGGCTCCCTTGAACTAGTGGAGATAATTGATGCAGTACAGAGTGTGGACCTTGTGGGATGAACATACAGTGTGTATGGTGGAGTCTTCTATGTGAAAACAGTGGAATCACTAAACCAGCAGACCATGTTTGGCTATTTGTACAGGCTGTAAGAACAACTGATCATGGAAATTCAGTTAGTTCATGTACTGTATAGCTATTAGCACCATGGTTGCAGTTCATCCAAATATTGATGGAGGTGTATGCTTCAGTGTTTTGCCAGCCTGAGTGGACTACTTCTTTGTCAACATGTAATATTAAGTGAAAACTATGAAAATACGTACATTAGTGAAGAAAGTATGTTTGTGATACTTAGTTGTGCATGGAAAACCTGTATGTTTCTTGCTTCTTGAGGAGAGAAGAACGATTTTGAGGAGGATGCATGTTATTGGATTTTATTTACTTTTTATATCAATTCTTTTTTGCACAACAGAACTGTTGGAATGTTACAAATACAAATCCATGCAATTAATTGGGTATACTTCAGTTTGCTGGAATTTATATCTCTCGACCTGTGTGTAAGCCAGAACTTGTTGTTTTAGTTAGGGATTAAAAATGAAGAAACTCCTTCCAGTAAAAATAATAACATTCTGTGTACCTATTGTGAGCACGTCAAAGCAGTTGATCTCTCTGCTTAGTCAGCTGGAATATTGATTTCTCAACAAACCAGCCATTATTACAAGTTTTAAAGTAATCACCAAAAGGAATTCACCAATTTGTAGAATAGAAATTGGTATGCATAGTCATAGATTATTTCCTGCATGCAGTTCAAGCTGATTTGGGATAGATTACATATGATTTTGGTATTCAGCTAGTGGAGACTCTAGTAAAAGTTAAACCATTTGGACAAATAAATTTGATTATCAGATAAAGAACAAACATCAAAGATGACAACAGCATTTTACAGACCCCAAACTACTCAGGTAATTTTTTTTTGTTTTGATCATGCATATACTCCAGTCTCTACTTCATCTTAGTTCAATTTGTCTTTGGTTGCAGGTACAATTTGTTGGCAGCATTTCATGAGTAAGGTTCAAGGAGGGGAAAGGAGTGGGGGGAGGGGGCTGATTGAGTTGCACCGACAAGGTCCCTGGGGGTTGGTTCAGATCAGTTGCACGGACAATTTAGGGTCCTGGGGGCACAAACAAACTGTTCACACATATATTGATATGAACACGAGGACCCACTTTCACTACTCAATCATGTGGCTAAAATTGCACAAAATATTCTCAAGACAACAACTTTGGGGCACATGACTTCGCTGATCCACGTGCATCTACAGTATTTGTTGAAGTATGTGAAGGACTGCCTTATTGGGGGTGTAGATCAACAGCAGCAGAAGAAATTGTAGATTTCAGGCCAAAAAGGTTATCGTATATAGGGCAAAATTCATGCTGTGATCATACACCAGTTCAAGAAAATTTCAGGGCAAACACCTCCCCACCCCCGACTTTCTCCGAATGCAACGGAATTAATTCTGGTATAAATCAGTTAAATTTTGAGACCTAAACAAAAATGTGGGTATCGGTTTACACTAGTTTTGCAGTACATATCTCATGAAAACACATTCTTTAACATTTGGGATCCTCTAAAACATCCCCTGGAATTTTCTTTATGCATAAGTATAGGCTCTGAATCAAGGGTGAGCTTTAGTGTCTTTGAGTGGGAGGAGTAGGGGTTTAGTGTTGAAGAGTGGGAGGGGAGGAGGTTTATAATGGTATAACTCCTAGATGTAATATAGTGCAATATAAACAGGTTGTTTCTCATGGTATTATCAACGACCAAATTACAGAAATACTGCAGACCAAATCAGGTGAGTTAGCAAAGACATGGTCTGGGAATTAAGGTGTGTAGGCCTATAGACTCATTCATTGTTTACAAACAAAGACGTCACTGCGTGTCAGTAAAAGAGTTTATAGAGTGTGGTTAAGCTGTCGTCACAATGCAAAGTAGATTCCAATTCGTCTACTTTTTGCATGCAATCGCACAGGCGTTTCCACGTGCACCACCTAACATACACACATATGTTCTTGTGCATGCTCCATGCCAACCAATGCCAACCAGTGACATAACCGTGAACAGCCTCATTGGAGAAAATTCTGCCTCTGCCCCAGCATTGACATTTTTGATTCTCTTTGCATTCAAAGTATGCATCTGTCAGTGTATATTATAAAAGTACATCACGGAAGCTATGTTGAGGAATTTGCACAAACTTCCTGTTTACCTCAAAGTTTAATTTGAAACAAAAGAATAAGTGTCATTGATTTTCTTCACTGTTCATTGTTATGCAACAAAAAGTTAAAATAATACACTAGGGTTGCCTCAAATTAAAATTGCTACCGGAAATTTTCACTAAGAAAGGTCCAGTGTATTGAAAAGAGCTAAAAATATCCCACAAAGATGTTCATTTGCAAACTTTACATTTAAAGTAGGCCTAATTTTACTGATGGCTTTTATAGAAGGCTGTTATATACAGTGACAGTACTTCATCTTATAACTGAAACCTTATTTCCCTGTTAGCTTAATAGCTACAACCAGAAAGCCCAAAAGCTTGTTTTCACAATTTGATCCCTGCTGATCTTACATGACCTTTGAACTCCACCACAAAATAAAAAAAGGATTCAAACCCAGGCCATCTGTGTGAGAAACCATGGAAGTACTACCTCGGAGGTAGTACTTCCATGGAGAAACCAAGCACTAATCCACTGTGCTATCAAATACTGGTTCAGCAAAAGTATTTTTGATCATCTATAGTTACAGCATTCTTCACACGTGTTCATAATTTGGTTATTCATTTTTGAATTATTATTGTAACAGTAATTTTTGAATAAAAAGTTAAAGCTGTTCTCTATAACTTTATCTTTACAATAGCTGAAAAATTCAGCCTTACTGTAACTTTCTGTTGGTCAGTCACAAAACACTGGACACATTTTTGAGTAGCACCCACCTGCTATTAATAGTTTAGGAGGTTTTCGTAGTTCCACCTCTCATGACCCCATTTGACCTTCGACCTCCAACAAACCCATCCGGTCCTTCTCTCTCAAAGTAACACATCTATATACCAAGTACTATGAAAAGGATCCTTCATCCCTGTCTTAAAATATCGTGTTTTTACCTACATAAATCGACCTAATCAGGTTATCCTTCGAAGGATATGAGGAATAAAGAAAGTAGAAAAGATGATTGGAGTCTAAAGAAGTCTTGATATGGCCTAAATTGTAATATCCTCTAAGTTGTTACATGATTATCTAGTTGATTTTTTTTTTCAGAATTCTACAGATCATTGTGTATACAAGAGAAAACACATGTGAAATAATCATTTTTATTTCAAGGGTAGATGACTTTATTATTTGCAGTTAATAACACTTGTTTACAAGAGGAAATTCAAAGTGAAAGATTTGTGAAAAAAGTTGTCAGAATATCTTGTTATCCATTTTGAGCAAAATGACATTGAAATCAAAATGAGCTAGAAGAATTATGTTAAGAAATTGGCAGAATAATATGGAATGGCTGAATGTAGCTTTGACCCACCCCATGTGAATAAAACTTGGAATTTCCCAGTACTGAAACTGTTGACCCAAGGACATACTGAATGATTGTCGGTAGTCTGAATTTATGCAGTGACATATGCTGGACCAGATAGAAGTTGGGTTGTTAGTTGATTGTCACAGTTTAATATGTCAGAGCCAAAGATAGAGCATGCGTTTTACTACAGTAAAATATGCACTCATACCTGTATACAGTACTTGAAAGCTATAAATGCTCTTGAAATTCCTCAGGCTGTTGGACTTTGCAAGTTATTTTGACTAATACTAGTATTATTTAATCATCCAGATGAATCATGTAATTACAGGAGAATTCATAATAACAGTTTTTTTCCAAAGTCATTATGACTGATGATTTAAACATTTCATGCAACCACTCGTGGTTCCAGATCCCAACTGACCAACAGTTGCTTGTTACTGCTGTATTCAAGTGCTGTCTCCAGGTAAGGAATAAGA
>WURT03665287.1:21977-33205 GCA_009936505.3 Holothuria glaberrima | reverse complement strand
TTCGTCGAATAACTTTGTATAATACGATTTTTGGAATAACGGATCACATTCTTCAGCTTATTTTTATAACTTGTAAATTCCAGCTTATTAAGAAGAGTACGATCATGGAGAAATCGCTTTTAGAGGTTTTTCTTAGTGGTAATGGACTTAAGAATCCCGGAACGGATCCACGGATTATGAATTTTACACTTCTTAATTTTGACTTTCTTAAGGGGACGTAACTCATCATACAACTTATTAATTACATCAATAAAGGTGTCACAAGCTTCGTTAACATCAGGAATAGAGTAAAGTGATCCCAATTGTAATTGTTTAACTTCTCAATAAATAAAAATATAATTATTTCCCGACATATTTCTTTTAAAAATTTAATCTATATCATTATTCTGCGAGAACTCCCAGGGTGACGCTACAGAGCTAAATATAGGAAAATGATCACTAATATCAGATGCAAGAATCCCAGACATAGTAAATAAAGAAATATCATTACAAAATATGTTATCAATTATTGTAGAAGTAGAATCGGTTTTCCTAGTTGGCTTAGTGATAAGAGGAATGAAAGAGTTGGAAAATACAACATCCATAAAACCAGAGACATCATTGTTTGAGTGGTATCTTACAAGGTAAATATTAAAGTCATCTAAAAGGAGAGTTGGCTTATTACTACGATTCACTACATCCAATAGGGCTAAAATGCCATCAATAAATATTCCTAAAGGACTGTATGGTGGTCTATAAATTACACCAATGACAATGTTAAAGACTCAAACGCATTCGACCGATTACCTCAATCACTCCTTTCCTTAAAGTCTGTGCGACTCCCTACATAAAAACCTACCCCAGCACCTCTCCTTTGCGTTTTATCGGCATGAATAAAGTTATAGTTAGGGACTTGTAGAATATCAACGGGGGTATTGCTATGAATTCATGTTTCTATAATAGCGACGACAGAAAGGGAGGAATCTAAAGAATTACTAATCAAGTGCGAGACATCATCACTGTTTTTCCATAAGCTACGAGCATTAATGTGCATTACTGAAAATGAGGAACTACTTCGTTTTAGGTTATTTATAAGAGAGTCATCATCATAAAATAAGCAGGAAATGGTGTTTTCATCACAACAATTAAAATCATGATCGGGATCGAAGGAATTATTAATAGAATCAGTATTGAACAGATTATTGAGTCTAGAGGCCTCAGGTATTTAGTTGTTTGCATATGACATTTAAAACAATAAATATAAAAAAAGAAAAAAACATGTCACACACAGTGGAACAATTATACAAAAAGAACATAGAGATATACACATACATGAAATCCAAGCAAGTGACTTGAACTTTGTTTCATGACGTTTGCTCCCATGACTGACCTACATTTTAGCTGTGAATCGCATCATAGTGTTTACTCATTGGCTTGGACTTGATTCCATGTAAAGGGTCCCATTAATAAAGAGTTGACCATTTCGAAAACTAGGACGTTTGCCTTCTTGGTATGTCTTGGTCATCACTGGCTTTAATCTAGCCTTGGTTTTAAATACCTCCTACGTCAAAGAAAGGTGTGTTAGCCAGGGATCGACGGGCTACTGATAGGACCTCCTACCGCTGTGGGCAATAAAGAAGTTTTGTGATGAAATGTCGTGGTTTATTTAGGCGTTGTCGTCCAAGTATATCTTTCTTAAATGAAAAATGTACTTCTTAAGCCCGTAACTAGGGGATGGTGACACGAGGCCGCCATACTACGAAAAATGTTCAAAGCTAAAATAAGACTTTTTCCCCATTGCTTTAAAGCGATTAAGCATTACCCCCCCCCCCCCGTAAAATTTTCGCCCCGTTGAAGCTATTTCGTCCCCTTCAGTACATTGGCTGGCTGCGGGACGGCTCATATGTGCGCAAAAGTATAATTGATTTCTCATCAATCGAAGCTGTGTAGTAAGCGACAAGCAAATGTTTGTTTACCATTTAACAATAGTAAAACATCAGTTATGTGCTAAGGTTTCTATCAATTCTTTAACCCTTTTCCATAAGGCTTGTTCAGTGTAGTAAAGGAGGAATTTTTTCAGGAATTTTTATTTTAAGTTAGAATGATATTCTCTGCAAGAGCCTTTATATCATTGGATAGAGCAAAGGTAGAGAATTTAGATGAACATTTTTTTGATGTAAATTAATAACATTATGTATGCTAATATGCAGATTAGATAAAGTTATATTGTGTTTTTTAAATATGCAAATTAGATGACCGTCATAAGAGATTTTGCATTTTTTGGTACAGAAGATTGATGGCATTATTTTCTTTTTCATTTGATAACAAATTCGAGGGAATTGGATCCAAAATGAGGGAGATATGACCATTTTACTCTTTGTTCACTTTTTACATTTCATCACAAACTGCCCACACCCACATACATTTGGTAACCTGTAGTACACTAAACATCGTACATTTTGCCACTTTGATAGCTTCCTTTACAGCGTACAACGTAAAGGAAGCTATCAAAGGGACTGCCTCAGATTCGTACGATGGCTCGTAATGGACGTTTTATTGAATAAAAAGACAGAGGTTGGTTGTGGGTTTTAATTTTTAATATTGGGAGGGTATTTCGGGGTTAGAAATGTAGATTTTTGACCGATTTTTACGACGTTTGAAGATGATATTCGTCTACATCTTCAAGCCTCTCTAACTCAACCAACCCTTGCTATTCTTTGTATTCCTGGTAAATGAGGAGGAATACTTGTAATGAACATTTTGACGTTTGAATGAAAAAATTGGCCTTTTTGTTCTGGAGCTATGATTTTTAAGCTGGGCCCTATTTTGGGGCCCGAAATGTACGAGTTTGACCTATTTTTGAAAATTATATTTAGAATATCTTTAAACTACCTATTCCTAACATTTATTCATATCTCATTATGTTTGGTGAGGTTCCAAGGTACTCAGAAAAAAAATGAGCAGGGTGCGTTTTCTTAAGTGCCTAAAATATTTTTTTCAAAGAATACCTCATTTTTAGCATTGTTTTTGGAATTATTTGAATGTAAAAAATGTTTTACGATGTTTTGTGAAAAAAATCTCCATACTTGTAGTAGTGTTATTAACCAAACTCGCTTTCTGTGAATTGCCTTGAATTACTGATATATTTTCAATAGAACAAGGGATTTAGCTGATATAAGGGAATTCCTAGCAGAGGATATAAACCTATCAATGAAACATCCCAAATCTCCTTTTTGGATACGATGTAGACGATGTCGCTGAATGAAATGAATAGGTTGAAAACACCATCCTATTTCACAAGCTATTGAGTAGCTAACAAACGCAACGGACATGGTGCACAAGCCATTCTGAAAGACCTTTGGGAGAGCTTAGTGCACCATTGGGGAGGCTTACGCCATTTGAACACTTTAACGTGGGCCCAGAAGGCGGCAAAATGGACGAAATTAGTGTGTAAGCAGATGAGATTATAATTAGTGGTGTGCTATCTTCAAGCTCTTTCTAGGAGCATTGCGAGATTGATTTGAGGATACCAAGCACTTCTGTCCCAGAAAAATTTGCCTAATCTGTGTATCTGATTTTGTCACTCTAAGCATCTGCCCGAGAAGGGTTACGTGGGGTGAAGGGGGGAGGGGGAGGAGGCTGCAGCCCAACCAATTGTGTACGCCTCTATGCAGATCGCATTACATTTTATGAAGTAGTGACATGCTCGAGGCATGATAATTTATCGGATAAGACAGATGTAAGGAAAGGTATTTCGTTATATACTCTTGACATAGTGGTAGAATCTAAATTTAAGAAACAGTCACTTTCAATTATTATTAATTTTTCTGCAGCTAAAATTTTTCTAGGAAATCATTACAACATCAACAACTGTTATATTCCCATTCCCTTAAGAAAAGTTGCTATCAACTGATTTTTCATTAGCACTTGCAAAAACTGTACAATATATTCAGAGGATGAATATTATGTTCTGATTTTTTTTCAATCAGTTTATCATATGACGATAGCATCCTCACAGTTTGGTTTATAAGTATTCACTATATTACCCAAGGTAATGAAAGGGGTAGACCCAAATCCGGCCAAAACCCACCGAGTCTCGGATCATCCGGTACAAACCCGAATATGTCCGAAACAAGCTTTTATTAAACAAGTATAGGGCCTACAGTTGATGAAAACTTTTTCTTTTGAAAATTAAAAAAAAAAAAAAAAAAAAAAAAACGACATTGGGAGGATGTGCACAAACATATAACAGTGTTCGCTCCAATCCACAGAGACAATAAAATATACGGAGCTTTCACGCGTACAAAAGTCAAACAAGAAGGCGATCAAAGAGTTGCTGATCTCATCCCTCTACATCCTTTCGCTCCTTCTAGTGTACATAGCACCCTTTCATTTTATTGTAGCCTAATGGTTGGTGATTTTCGACAGATCCTAAGATAAAAAATCTCTAATGAGGATTATTAGTTCATATTTTCAGTTCAACCACCGTGATTATATAATTTGAATACCTAGGCGAAACTGGGAAAAGAGAATGCTATTCTTCAATCAGTGAGCTGGGAATGAGTTATTCACTCCGTTCCTTAAGCATCTTCATCTTTAAAGGAAGGGTTTAATCGAAACTATCATTTTTCATATGTGCAAGAGGAACTAAATCTCCATAATTTGGTGAAATTTCCGTCCATATAGGACATTTAGGCCAATTACATAAGCTACCAGCAAATGAATTTACTACATTTGTGACCCAAAGCAAGCAGAGGCTTTATCACTTCCTCACATTGAGAAGGAATGCCTTTTCTTTTCAGTTTTCAGTCCCTTGTGTTGATCTTGAAGGTAACTGTTAGGATTCCACTTGTGGAATATTGAGTTTATTATTTTCACATGTCGCTCATGCAATCACACTTCGATTACATGTGATTGTGAAGGAGAAAATTCAGTTTGGTTTAAAAGTTTAAAGAAAAACAAAAGGCTGCTCATTTACGTCAGACTGTGATATCATATGTGCTTGCTTTAGATTCACTGGTGCTGAAAATGTGACAACTTTAACTGCTAATATTTTGCAAATTTCACTGGATAACAAATGTTGTTAGGCACGGCGCAGCCGATCCTGCAGGCTCGTCAGGACTACTTCTGCAGTGACAACTATGAATCAACATCAAACTAAGGACTGAACTCGTCATGCTGTATTTCATTAGTGGCGTCAGAGACACATAAAAATGTAATGATTAGATGTAAGTAATTTCTTAGGTAACCTCTTTAGTGTAAAGTTAATGCACCATTTTAGAAAATTGTCCGTTCACGCCCTATTTTATATTTACAAATAGGATATCTGAGCGGAGGATTTGCGTAGGCCTACGTCGCTCTGCATTACCGAATCTGGGTGACAGCAAATAATAGGCTAAGGTATTCCAATAATACCTCGTGGTCGCGTATCTTGCTAGTTGAACATTTTACCCACCAAGCGTTCATTGTTTCACATATTATTTCACATATTATTTCACATACCGTTGGTTGTAAATATGACCTATGCACATGACACCAAAGAGCAAAGATATTATAAGCATAGATTCCAAACTTAACATGTCGCGTTGACTCCTGATCAGTGATTAACATGTACATCATTGCGCCTGATAGAGGCGAAAATATCGGGGTGGTAGTGCTGATCAATGCTGAGTCATTTTAAAGACAAAAGGGCAAATGAGTGTCTTAGAAAAGCTATCTTGGAACATTGTACTACCTTGGGAGTATCTGTCACTCCTCAGTAAATTCCACTTGCAAGAAGTAGTTTAATTCATCCTTGTGGCATTACACACAAGAACACTGAATATGAACGCCAAATGACTGGTTTGAAGTTCATAGACTTCTCCGTAGGTCAGTTTGAAGATACTACGCACGGTGCGTTTAATTTTTCACGTGCTCACAACGGGAACGCAACTAGCGTGTTCGTAAGTTCCGAGCACGCAAAAGTGTGTGTCAATTTTTCCGGATAAGAAATTACAGAGAATTGTATTCTGTGAGTATAGGCATACAACGTTCAGGCAAGCCACGTTATTCTGAAGATAGCATTTTCTGTAATGCGTGCCTATTATCATATGTACATCACCAAATAGAAAAGTGCGTATGTCAAATCCATCCACACTTCCGCCCCGATATTTGCGTCTCCATTAGGAATAAATTTCCGTAACAGTGTAGGTGTAAGATTTTCGTATCTTTGCTTATAATATCTTTGCCAAAAAGCAGGAACTGCTCCATCGTTAGGAGGACAGCGCATATCATTGCAAATTTATACACCAACAAATGCAGACAGCTGATTTGTGAACCAATGGGATACGCGCGCAACTTCACAACACGCGCGTACGAAGTCTACGTTGTGCGTACAGCGTGTGTCCTTGTTTTGTCCAAAGATATTATAGGTCGGTCGGTCGGAGACACGTCACTTCCCCATGACGACAACTTGTTGGAGGTAAAATAAATGTGTTGCCCGTATTCTGCGCTATAGACCTTATGCACATGACGTCACGAAGCCATGAAGTGCGCCCTCCTTTGGAGGAAAATAGTGGAAAAACAAACGACACCAGATAACGCACGCTACGTGCATGCAACAATTACAAGCACTTCCTTTAGTCAGTGTAGTATGTAGGCCTACTACTAATAGGCCGTGTATTACACTGCAATAGGCATATATAATAGCTCATAAAATAGTTCATTCATCCAGCATATATAAATATGGTTAATTTTTGCTGAGTAGTCGGATGTTCGAATCACAGTTACAAAAGCGAAGCTATAGTCATCAAGTTACACAGGGAACTGATTTCATTTTTCAATTTCTGAAAATACAGAAATAGCGTATAGATTTCAGCATGTACTGTACTTTAATTTCTTCTCTCGTGTGTTGACTTGGTGTTGAAATCATGTACAAATATAGATCACTCCATTGTACGTTGGAAAGGACAACTGGGTTTGACTCTCGGTACTCTTCTTCAAGAAAATCTTTTTTTTTTTCTTTTTTTTTTTTTTTGAGATCAAATGTGATTATTTTTAAGTGTACCTTTGCTTGGATTGCCTTCCCAATTCCTCAGAACATTTTGAAAAAGAAATCGGAACAGTAGCCATTTAAGGCCTACGTTCAGTCGGTAGTAGAATAAGGTAAAGGACTGATGTGTGAATCGACAGTTTCCGCAGTGCACGGTGCTGCAGCGCTACAGGCAGGGGCCCGGCAGTAGACGACGCAATGCAGGCAGTTGTTTGCGTATTGTTCTACGCGTCTAAGTGTTGGCTCAACGTCGTGCGTACAGTGCTTTATTGTTTTCCTCCAAATTGACGCCAGTGTGACGTCAATGCATAAGGTCTATAGTGCAGTGCAGAGATTATTTTCACTCCAGCAGTGTAGCGCGTTAAGTGTTCTCATATGGCCATACTGCAGTCAGTTATTGTTTTCACTCTAAAGTTTCTAGGGTGACGAAAAAACACGGATGACCGATCGACCCCATAGTGAAGTGCAGGGATATTGTATTCACTCCAGTAGTGTACCGCGTCAACTGTTCTCATATCGTCATACTGCAGTCAGTTGTAGTTTTCATTTCAAAGTTGCTAGGGCGTAACGCCCCAGAGTGAAAGAAACAGAGTCACTGTTTACGACAATCCATATAAAACCAGAAGATATAAATATCTGTATGTAAGACATGAATAGGACGAAGTCGGTCCTGGGTTAAATTTGAAGGGGTTACCCGGGTGCCCGCCGGACTGTTCTCTTACCCGGATCCTATTTTTCTACCCAGTTCCGAAAAATGCGAAAAAAATCCTGTATTTATCATTTTCCCAGAAATTCGAACCATTTATTATTTTTTTTGTTGACTAAAGCACCATGAAAACTTGAGAGATTTAAATTATCACAGAGGTATAAATTGTTTAGGAGTTTTTCTAAAGAGTGTTTGTCGTGCAGTAGAATTATTTCCGCTTCGCGATCCCAGTCCGTGATTTCTACAAAAGTGATCTAGGTTAGGCGTATAAGTGCCAATTCCACTGTTTGCCTACGTACGCTGCCAACATACCCGTAAGTAATGTAAAACGCTCGGTAAACTGAGCTTATATGGGCCCGGCATTCGATCCCCAAACAAGCGAAAGTAATCGTATGTCGATGTATGGGAAGAGCATCACAAGGTCATCATTACGTAATAGCTTGTTCACAAGATTCTGATCGACCATTGGCCCTTGAAAACGAAATAAGGAACCACATGTGTGATAGCCTATGAAAAAACCGGAATAGCTCTAACTTCCGAAAATTTGGAATCAGTTAAAGTAGGGTTCAGACATTTTGGGGCAGAGCAGCCGTAACCCCCATTGGAAAGGCTGTCCCCCGTCGGAGAATTTTAATCTTAACTTTTTTTTTCTGGGAGTCATAGTCGATACGATAAAGTATGCAGTCCCCGACGGCGACTTAGTCTCCCTGACAGTTTACCTGCTTTTGCTCTCAAGAGGACAATTTCTCTAGTAAGAACCCAAAATTTTCGGCGCGCTAAAGAGTCCCTCCAGTTTTAATTCCACATAGCTAGATAGCATCAGTCCTGTCAACCCCTCCAAGTAACAGAAAGGCAGAGTACACAGGTTATGTAGAGGTCGTAAATTTCTCATATCACAAAACCTAGTTGCTGTTCTTTTGTGTACGGCATGTGGTAGACCAGTTGGTGTGCGACCCACAAAGTAAAGTTTGGC
Source organism: Holothuria glaberrima (assembly GCA_009936505.3). Lineage (NCBI taxonomy): Eukaryota > Metazoa > Echinodermata > Holothuroidea > Aspidochirotida > Holothuriidae > Holothuria > Holothuria glaberrima. The sequence continues at coordinate 24,517 of WURT03665287.1, read as the reverse complement.
TATTCCATGGGTAGTCCAGTTGGTTTCGACGAAATGTATGTTATCCCCGATACGGTCTACAACCCCTACAGTTTGTATTTTTTTTTCTTTTTGTTCTAAAAGATTACCGTACATCTATTTTTTGTGTAAGCCTACCAAAAGTTTTCGCTCACTTCACGGGCTTTGAAACTTCACAAGTAAGATTCAAAAGAAGTTTTCAGTGCGCAACTCAGCTTTTGAAGTATTAAGTGGTATTGTGCAAAATATGCCCTGCAATGGCATGAGATGGTTAGACATTCATATTTCCTTCTGACCGCCCCTCAAAACAGGTGCCGTCGGAAATTGGGGTTACTGGCATGGCCCGGCCCGCTGCGGGAAAGTTATGTCGCCACCTATGGTCGGTTTACTATTTTTAGCTTTCAAAAGGGTCACTTCTTCGATAAAACCCAAAATGTTCGGTACCCTTTGCCCATTCTTCCTCCGTTCAGTTACTTATAGCTAATAAAGTACAAACCCTTTCCATCTTTTCTAGTAACTTACAAAGTAGAATTCATGGATTCATGTTAATGTCGGGGATTTCATTTCATTTCGCTAATTTTAGTTAATGTTCTCTTGTGCCTGTCGTGCGGTACGGCTGGTCAGTGACTCGAAGAGGAAATAACAATGTAAGTTGTCCCCGATAGGGAACAAACAATTGACCTATATACAGTACTCTTTAAATAAGTACAGATTTTTTTTAGTGTAGGCTTACCCAAAAAATTTCCCGCGCCTCGCGCGCTTTTCTACTGTTTAGATCCCGGGAAATACATTAAATCAGCGCGAAAGTATTTTCCTCTAACATACACAAATTTTATGTAATATATATATATATATATATATAAATATATAAATTCAAAATTCAATCTGAGAAACTAAAGTAATTAACAAGATCGTTAAAATTACTCATCTTTCTTATTTGGTTGTTTGTTATATGTTTTTCTTTTCATTGGTAATTTTCGATTTGAAGTGAAGCGGCACAATTTTCTTGTAGCACTTTTAATCCCCTTAAAATGATCGCAACCACTTTGATACAGGTGCGCATTTAATGCATGTGTTATCAAGTCTCTGTGCCTATCAAACTAAGCTGCTATTTTAAATCACAGTTGACATCGGGTACCTGACTTTTACGGCGATCGGGTACCCGGTTCCTTTTTTCTGTACCCGCGCAAACACTGCCGGCGGAAGTTGACTTTAGATCACTGAGTTGATCAGTGGCGCCGCCAGACTGGTGATTGGGGCGGGCACCACCGATGCCGGGAAAAGTGCAACCATTTTACGTGCTCTACGTGTTTTTGTACAGCCATGGGATCATCCCTTTGTCACGACATAAAGTTGCCGTTCTGGGGAGGGGTTTAAGGGTAGGGGAAATTTTGGTTAATTTAACTAAGGTTGATCAGACGCAAATTGGTGCTATCTTTGGATATTTTTGGAGCTGTTCACACATGACTGGAGCATGTCCATAATTTAGTGAGTTTTAATTTTTGGTTAGGTGAAAGAGGAGACTATATGCAGTCTAAGGGAAGGACACGTTGCCAGCAAACCTCCTGAAGCCTCCCCCTCTAAGGCTGACAGATACCTTTATAGGGCTTCCCGGAAGCTCTGGATCAATTGCATAATGAAATAGGCAATGTCATAATGTGGTGTAGCCAGGATTTACCTAACAGGTTGTTATGCGGTATGTTAAGTGATCGTCGGCCTGTGGGAGGGGTTAATTTAGGGGAGGGGTGTCCCCCTAACCCAATGGCTTTCTCAATACGTCACTGAATGCTTATTACCTGACATCCAAATCATAATACAGAGTATGATGCCAAGCACATAACAGGTATCGTATTTTACTAATTTTGAACGGAAATCTAGACGAGCAGTAAGCTCTCGGTAATGGGAAATGGGCCGGAGGGAGAGGTGCAGGATATTAGGCCTGCATGATAGGTATAGCAAAAGGGGTGAAGGACTAACAAGCGCGCTCCAGAATGTTTCTTTGTGTGTGTGTGTGTGTTTGTGTATTAACAAGCACCATCTATACCAATAATGGCTGCGCGCGAAGCGCTGGTAAAACTTTCTGAAAATGTATTACGGCAAGGACGTACTTTCAAGTTCAAACTTTCTACATCCTGCTACAAATTAGATTGAAAGATCCCATGTTGATTCAAGGTTCATACAGATGCTTGGAGATGAATCTCTACTTTTTGAAAATTTTGTGATCAGAATAGTACCGGTAGTAACTATTACCTTTATAATGGTCATGAGATGGAATGCAAACCGTGATGCATGCGCGCGAAGCGCGCTGAACTCTTTTGTCAAGTATTACTTCCACGACGAACGGTGCATTCAGAATCTGCATTGAGACACTTTCAATTGCCGAACAAACATACATGCCCCTCAAAAAGCCAGGCTTTTAACTGATAACTCGTGCTAAACAACTTTGGACTGTTGCTGTTGTGCTTCTTTGGGAGTGGCTATCAGAAGATATTGATAATCAGAACGACATTGTGGTAAAGTATGAAGCGCGCGAAGAGCGCGAA
>WURT03665287.1:0-13065 GCA_009936505.3 Holothuria glaberrima | reverse complement strand
TCTGGACCCCATATGATTTGGACAACATTAGTGTCTGGTACTCTTGGATCCCCTTTTCGGGGTGATTCAAACATCCTTTGAAGATCCTTGGTACTTTTATGGACAAAATCGCCCTCTTTTTATTGAGATGGGAAATTGCAACCTCTCAGCTGTTCTTTTCTTCAAATCCTCATGTTAATCTGTTCTCATTGTCAGCCATATTTCATAACCGCATAAAGAAGCCCCCTAAGCAAAACATAGGAACAACTTACACGGTGACGCAGGAAGCGGGGGTGTACCCAGCCTTGTCCCTAAGTCAGTACAGAGCCTCCCTATTAATTTATGGCAACACACACCAACCGAGATAACCATGGGAAAAATTCAGTCAGATTCCATCTGTTGCACAGTTAAAAATAATATTTTCACCATACTAACGTGAAACTGCATGTTTTGTTGACACTGATAAATAACTTCCGATGGCGGCTATTTTTAAGTTTATTATGGCGGCGTTAACGTAATGGCACCGATGGGAATTTAATCTATAAGAGTCAGCAGGCTACCTAACTGTAGCTTTACCATGAGCAAACGCTCAGGCTTTGGTGAAAAGTTTCACAATCTTTCCCTTACTCGAATAAAATACAAGTACGGCTGACATTTTTAAAAAATCAAAATTGCCCTTCTTTGAACTCCTTCCCGCTGTCTGCTTATATTCCTAATCACAAAAAGAACTCACATGCTCTTCATATGTAGGTATCGATATTGAAATCACATATGTATGTTGTCTGAATACTGAGATACTGAGATACCCTAGTTAATCGATTCCAATGATGGCCGTTTTTAAATTCAAAATGGCCGCCTGTCACGTGATGGTTTTGATAGGTACCAAACATACTCTGAATCAGCACACTTGGAAGTATTAATGAGCAAACTTTAATTATTTAGTCAAAAAGTACACATTTGTTTTAGTTCCTCAGCATAATGAAATACATGTATGGGGTCCATTTTGATTTCAAAACAGTCACTAATTAATCCCCTTCCGACTGTCCTGTAATACGATTAATCACTTAAATGGATTCTCACACACTGTAAATGTAGGTATCGTCATTTTAATCACATTTGTATGTTGTCTAGATGCCGAGATACCCTAATTAATACATTCCAATGGCGGCCATTTTTAAATTCAAAACGGGGGCCAGTCACGTGATGGTTTGATAGGTACCAAGCATACTCTGAATCAGCACACTTGAAAGTATTAATGAGCAAACTTTAATTATTTAGTCAAAAAGTACACATTTTTTTAGTTCCTCAGCCTAATGAAATACATGTATTGGGTCCATTTTGATTTCAAAATAGTCACTAATTAATCCCCTTCCGACTGTCCTGAAGTACGATTAATCACTAAAATGGGTTCTCACACACTAAAAATGGAAAATTTTAATCACATTTGTATGTTGTCTAGATGCCGAGATACCCTAATTAATAGAGTCCAATGGCGGCCATTTTCAAATTCAAAATGGCGGCCGGTCACGTGATGGTAAAGATGGGTATCGAGCATTATATGAATCAGCCTACGTGAGAGTACAAAAGGAGGAAATTTTCATGATTTTGTCAAAAAGTGCACAGTTCACCCAAAATCTGGCCCTTAGCCGCTGTACTATAGGGCCCTATTGACTCGTACAGTAACTCTCATACAGCACCAGCCTAACTCTCTTGGGAATAAAGAAAACATTGATACAAGGTAATAAACCTTCCATTTAGGCCCAAATTAGGCACATGAAATCTAATGCTTTTTCAGGAAAATACAAACATATTTTTGTTGTATTTCTCTTTTTCACTATTTTACACTTCAACAATATCATTGTAGGATGAATTTGCCTTGCGTATGGGTACCTCCTTTATTCCGTTTTTTAGCCCTCGTTTACAATTTTTGGTGGCTAAGCTTTTTTCCTGTTTTCATTTGATTGAAAATGTCGAAAACTTCCAGCTTAGATGTTCACCAGATCGCTCAATTTTGATGTAAAAAGTGCAAAAACTCCCTGGGGTGAGAGGGGGAGAACCACATTCTCTCCCGCTTGGTCGCTCCGCTTTTCGCTTGGGCGCTTGGCGCCCTCAAGAAAATGTCGAACCCCAGTGACGGCGATGAAAAATGAAAAAGGGGGGGGGGTAAAGGTATGTTCAGCCCTGCAATATTTGTCAAGCTAAGCGGGGAGAATTTCTAAGTAGGGGCTGAACATATTTTTGTTTAGAGGCTCGGGGAGTGCCGTCTCCGGCCATCTGGGGGTTTGTATAGCCGACAATTTTGCCAACTGATGGTGGCGCTCTGCTTGGAAACAAATATCAACATTTTTTAGTTTTTTTTTTTTTTTTGCATTGAATGAGAAATTGCAGACATGAGATCCATATTTCAAGGCTAGGTAAATGCAGCTTAAAACACTCGGGAAGTGCCGTTTCCGGGCATCTGAGGGGTTTGCAAAGCCAAAACTTTTCTTATACGTTCCGTGCCAACTGATGTTTGCGCTCCGCTTAAATTGTCCTGCCGTACATGACGAGTCCCTCACCCACAGGTAAAAGCTGGCTACGGGCCTGCTGTATCTAAATTTTGAGATTTCATGTTTCCGACTTTAAAGCTTCATTTCCAAATTAAATTTTGAAAGAGTCCAAGGTCACGGATGCCTAAGTAATTTTACATCAAGAGAAATTTTGCTACTTGAGACGTCAACTTGTGCAATCGTATGAATCAATACCGAAAATATTAAACATTTTTTCTGATCATCTAAACTTACAACTGGTGTACGTTTTAGGCAGGTGGGGGTGGTGGTGAGTAGTCCAATTTATGCAATTAAAAGATCTGTGTAACCATACTGACCCCACGCCCCAATGTCCAACACAAATTTTCTCCCTTAGTTGTAAACCTACCCCTTCCCGGTGGGAAATTTCTCACTTTTTTAAATGATGTAGAAACATTTTCCTGCTATCAAAAAATCGGTCAGAGTCAGAGTTTATCTCTAGTTATCTTTATTGCATTTCTGTCTTCCTTCATATTTACGCCTTGTCGGATATATACCCAGTATTTGTGGCTATTTTGAAAACACTTGTTTCGGTTATGAGCAGTGTGCAATGGCTTTTGCCATGGTTCAGCATATTCCTTGTTCAGTCCTGTCCTGAACGCCTGCCTAAGTGAACACCGGCACCCATTTTGCATTAACCGTGTGCATCTCTGAAGGCAATATCCTTTCAGAGAGAATTAAATGTGCGAATCGTGTGACACCGAACAAATTTTGGGGGAAGTTTGTAGTTATATATGTTGCCCCGAGACCGGTTGACTGTTGGTGAATATTCCAAAAAATGTGGTGGTTTAGGAAGCAGGGGAGCTGATCAAACAGAGTTCGCTCCTCGGGGTAAGTTTTTGGTTTGCGATAGAAAACATATGAAGTAGACCATGCAGTCACTCATTCGAAAAGATGTCACATCTATTGTAGTAATTTCTATATTAACCAGTTCGTATCATTTTAATGTTTCATCAAACATCTATGAAAAATGTCCTTTGGAGTGAAAGTTATCTTGTGTTCGGCCAACTGTTTCTGTTGTGTACTAAAAGTGTGATATTAGTGACTGTATTTAACACATGCCTTCAAGTTTTTTTTTTTTAATCAAGACGAAAAGTTCAGTCCAGTTTTTTTTTTATTCTGGAGATATATTTCCACACAGATTGGTCAAGCATTTATATGAGCAGAACAGTTTTTTCAGGAAAACTTAGTTGATAATATTTGATATGTCAAATGCGTTATTTTCTACTCGGGGTATTATTGGTTCTTTACTAGTTTTACTAGTTTGTTATTGAAGAAATTTGCTTTAAATTTGCTTCTACTGCTTGCTAATCTCCATTGAAGTAAATACTGTTTTTATGCGGAAATACTAACTGACTGTTACTTACACATTTAAATATGTTAACAACATTTTTGGTAAACAGCTTGAAAAAGCTTGGTCAATCTTAAGAAGGATTTGGTGACAGATTATTTAACCGTACCCTGGTTAAAATACTTGAGAAATCCTGGTTGATTAACCATACATATTTCTACTTTTCACAAAAAAAAAAAAAAAAAACATAAATCATTGATGTAACCCTGGTAATGTTCAGACTGAAAAGAATTTCCTTCTTTAAACCAGGAAAGTGGTTAGATATTTTGTGATCACAATCAAGGTTTTATTCAAGCGGTGTACTGCTGAGTAAACGTAGCATTTCATTTTTCGCTTAATGTCAAAATGGAAGAAATTTGAATTGTTTTTGTTTGGTTAATACTCGCATCATATGACTTTAAGGCGGCTAAAACCGTTTTCGAAATTCTGTATCTACACCTTACACTCGTACATATTGGTAAAAAGTGAATTCCCCGCAACAAAATTAAAGTAATCAAGCAGCTGGTAGTTTGCAGCTTTTGGGCCGTGTGAACTGGCCCAATGCATCCTAAGTTTGCGTATGGATTTGCCGCCTCTTGGTGACATTGAAATAAATATATGGTGACATGACACTAACATGAGTTCTTTAACTTAGCATTGAAACAAATATTCTTTTTAATACATCTTACCGTTCTAAGGTCACACCTCACTGGTGATATTAGAAGTATGTAACTCCTTACCAATGTTAAAATACTGACTTGGAGTGTTTCATAGTGTCGTCTTATCTCCCTGCAAATGTTATCTCTTAAATTACTTTGCAAATTGTTACAGTTTAGTGAATGATCCTGAATCTTTTCCAGGTGTTCAACTTTTACTTAGTTGCATACTGGTTCCAGTGTTTCAACTGTGATGTCCAATTTTAGGTTGAAGGAAGGATGTCATTAGACCTATACTTGTGAGGCCTTCCTTGGTAATAATTAATTTGCGCATATAGCGTACGTTAATTCCAATTTTAAGTGTCAAAAGGAATTACCTTGGTAAATATTTGATAGCTATTGTGTGTACTCTGTGGGATTTAATGATATTTTACACCAAATTGCCAACTATGTCATTTTCATTGCACCTAACCCTTTAGAGTAATGCTTTTACTGATTCCTTGCCGAAAGCAAATGAATCTAATCACGCGGGAAGGTATGTGTATGCGTGGGCCTGTGTGTATGCATGAGGCTGTTTGTGACGCTTGGCTTGTAAAGACGATATCTCAAAAAAGTAATGACTAATAATTTTCATACTTGGGATATAGGGTTATCAATAGCAAGAGGAAGACCTCTTTTGTTTTTGGTGGAGATTAAAGGTCATGCACGGTCACCGGAGGTGAAAACTGAAACCTTGTTAACACGATATCTCTGAGTAGGAAGTATGTACACTTTTTATACTTAGCATGTGGATGCATTACAATCGGAAGATAGATTGAAAATTGATTTGGTAAAGATCAAAGGTCATCTGAGGTGCCCGGAGGTGAAAATACGACATTCTTAAAAAAGAAAAAACAAAAAAGAAAAAAAAACAAAAAAGAAAAACAAACACAAACTGTATTAAATCTGAATATAGCAATGATGGGAAACGTTCTTGCTTGGCTTGTAACTCTATCATTTTGAACGAAAGAACCTTACTGCCTTCAGGACAGGTCAAAGGTCATTTGACGTCATCAGAGGTCAAAAGCCTTAAACCAGGAAGACATGATGTTTCAAGACCCGGATGGTGAGTCATTTTAATTGGTAGGTGTGTTTCTTTAGGAGAAAAGGGACCACATAATATTGTTGAAGGTCGAAGGTCATATGAGGTCACAGGGTGCAACCAAGAAAACGTCGTAAATGAAACAAACATTTTGCGGGAGCTCCAAATTGTGTCCATCGTTTCGTTATTAACGACAAGTTATGGCTGAATTTTTCTCACCTTTTCAAAGATATTGTAATAGAGAACAACATTTATGTTTTCACAAGCATAACTGTGAAAGTACTCACACGTATAATATAAATAACCTGTTTACTAACACAATAAAGTGCGGTGACTATAACATGATTATAAATACCATACGCTGAATGACTTCTCACGTGGCGTGGTTTATTAGTACTCGGTTGTTCATACAGACAGTCCGGGTATGAAAGCTTCCTAATGCATGTTTTTTGTTTATTTTTTGTTATTCCCTTTTTGGTGGAGTTCAAAGGTCATATGAGGTCAGCAGAGGGCAAACTGTGAAAAGATCGTAAAAGTGATATAGTCAAGTCACGAAGAGGACGGATGTTCTACTTTGTGATCTTTACTACTAAAGTAACATTTTCAAGAGTACGGGAACAGTACGGGAAGTCAAATCGTTTTATAAATATAAAGTAGACCAACATGAACAATTTAGTTACAAGGTGAATGTTTATTCTATGGATTTACTTCCTTTTGGAAATATTGGAAAAGTAATTCCGTATGATGGCCCGTTAATCTTCGGTTTTATTTTTATGTTTAGGAAGTAAATCAGGGTTTGTGGAGCATCAGTTTCGAAACGTATTTGGAGCAGGCAGTGTCTAATGCAACGAGGTGACGGTAATTACGGTATTTGAAACAGAATTAATAAGCCTGCCAACACAAAGAAATCCCACCTAGGTTATATCCTTATCCCAATATAGACCCATAAAAACTGAATTATTTTAAGCATGAAATCACCCTAATCTCCACTCCGTTGTCCTTCATATTCCCTTATTAGCAGTCGGAAAGAGTCGCTACTATACGACAACTGAACGTTTGCGATATTGTTGCAGCTTGTTCACTTTTTTACAGTAACCCCTATAAGGGATATTAAATGTAAGTTGAAAAAAATTCGATGTAATCAATATCAAATTAGGAAGACTTACAAAGAAATGAGGGGAGTATAGGAAATAAAACCACTCTAAGTATAGTATGGTGTTATCAATATTGCTACTTTCGATTGTATTTTTGTCCATGTAGTCACATGGCACTAGTGAGCTTGTGACTAAGTCTAGTTGAAATCAGCACATGGACGGTGGGGAATAATTGCAATGTGCAAACTACAGTTGGGGAAGTACACTATTGGTAGTGCTAGAAATAGCAAAGTGCGCGAAATGAGTGAAATATGAGATGTTGTCGGAAGGTTGGTAAGAAGGGGGTAGGTTCCGGAAGGAACATGTTGGTATACCAACTCTTAGTACCATTTCTGGCATCCAGCAACCTCGGACCTTGCAAAAGCTAATGCTTTGAATGACCAGTTCTGTTCCGTTTTCACCCATGGGGAAACTACTAACTTACCTCCACTAAGCGTATCCCTGATATGCCCGATATCATCTTCAGTGTTGAGGGTATAATCAAGCAGTTCAAAAATATTAATCCCAACAGAGCTAGCGGTCCCGATCACATGCCTACTAGGTTACTTAAAGAATCAGCTGTGGAATGTGGTGATCTGTTCTGTCATTTATTTACCTAGTGCTACCAGTGTGGAACCCTGCCAACGTCTTGGAAACGTGCACTTATATGCCCTGTATTCAAAAAGGGTGATAAGTTTGTGCCTGTTAGTTATAGGCCAGTCGCGTTGCCTGCTATCCCTTTAAAAATAATGGAACATTTTGTTGTTTCTAGGATGCGGGCTCATTTGAATCACCACCATGTCATAACCAATAAGCAGCATGGTTCTAGAAATGACATGTCTTGTGAAACTCAGTTGATTGAAGCTATGAACGATTGGACCAGCACATTAATCAAAGGAGAGGGACAGATTGATGCTATTCTTCTTGATTTTAGTAAGACATTCGATGTTGTCCTACACCAACGCCTCCTCCTTGAACTACGCAGTTATGGCGTATTTGGGAAAACTAATGCTTGGATGAATGGTTTTCATACAGGCAGGTCTCAAGAAGTTGTTAATGGGACTCATTTTATACTTAGGCCAGTCAGGTCAGGAGTGTTCCAAGGTACCGTTCTGGGACCACTCTTGTTCCTCATCTATATAAATGATATTGAAAAAAATCTCTTTGGCTCTATTCGTCTCTTTGCTGATGATAGTGCACTTTACAGGCCTATTACATCCTTGAAGGATGCATTTTTACATCAGGAAGATTTATTTAAAATACAAAACTGGGCTATCACTTGACAGATGGCATTCAGTGTTTCCAAGTGTAAACTTCTTCGTATTACATACCGTAAATCATGTAGATGCAATTTCATCTTCAGAATGTACACCAAAATGCTTCTTCCTCTACTCCTATTTCTCTTGACTTGCTTGCCCTTGCACAAAATAACATCAGTCCCCCTATGTCTGCCTCTGAGTTTTGTGATTTGGAAGAAGTCACTTCAGACAAGTATCTTGGTGTCATTCTTGATAATAAACTGGATTTTAATAAACATATTGAAGAGATCTCTGATAAGGTTACTAGGCTATTAAATTTGTGTGTCCGTAACCTGCACATGTGTCCTAGGGAAATCAAAACTACTGCTTACTACGTTATCATCTGTCCTCATCTTGAATATGCTTCAACGTATTGGAACCCATACACTTAGCTGCATATAGATAAAATTGAAGCGGTCCAAAAACGTGCAACGGTTCGCTTTAAATTACTACGATTATAGCTCAAGAGCCGAGCTTTCAACTTAACAAAAATGTCCCAAACTCTTAAATGGCAATCCTTGCAGCATCGTAGGGCCTTAGCTGATATTTGTATGTTTTACAAAATTAGGAATAACCTTGTGAACATTCCATTCCCTCCTATTATTAACCCTTCTGTCAGGTACGCTCACTGTTATAACTTTATACAGGCCCAACACACTGAGGCGTTCACATATCAGTTCTTTGTTAGAAGTGTTCGCCTTTGGAATAGTGTCCCCAACGAATACTAATTAAACCGTCTGTTTCATCCTTTCGTGCTGCTACCTCCAAATGGATCCTCCCCTATAGCTGGATCAGGAACTGTTCAACAAACACATGAGTCCTCACGCGGGCAAGTCATTAGGACCCTTGTCTTTTGCTTTTACTTGCACTCGTTACTTTGTGGTTTTGTCTTCTTGTGTGTAAAACGAGCACTTTTGTACTTTTTGTGGTGGTTGTGTCTCCCTTGCTGGCTTCTCGGCTGTTGATTGTGTGCTCCGTGGTGGCTCGCTTTAGCCTTTTTGGAGTTTTTTTTTTACTGAAGACTGAAGACTGGAGGGATCATTCATCTCCGGATTTTGAGAATATTGACTTAGGTTATTTGGCATGTTTCAAAGTGAAAATCCCTTTGAACTGTTTGTTTTAAAAGGAGGGTGTGCGAGCCCCGGGCTCAACTCGTGCGATCCTAGTTATTGAAACATTTTTGAAAGCCCTTGGTATGATTTAGGGACAAGAACAAGAGCGTTTGAAATTCTTAATACATTTTGGACGTTGTTCAAATTTGTTTGATAAGCAGTTCACCCGATGATACGTTTATTCACGAGAATCGTCATACACAAATGCACATCTTGTAATATATATTTCATAGTGTTGATGGGCCCTTTGAATTGGATTAGCAAATATGGTTTGTTGGAAAAGAAATGATAAATACTTTTCATACGTGGTAAACAGATTCGTCATGGTGAAAGTAAAAAAACCCCTATTCTTTTTTAGAAGTTATATGGAATTTGAAGTCACTAAAATCCCAGACTGACTTCGTAAGTAAGATACCTCCAAGTTGGAGAAACTGGATACTTTTAATACTTGACAGGCGGGTGCAGTCAGTCAAAGAACCCAACTGGTGTTGGTAGAAATCAAATGTAAACTGAGGTAACGGAGGGTAAACCAACGAAAGCATTGAAAAAATAATATTAAAAGCTAAAACGATATCTCAAGAGTGACAACAGTGAAGGATCTTAAACTTTGCATGAGGATTTGCCAAAGAGTAAGTGAATTGTTTTGGTGGGGATCAAATTTCACTTGGGGGTTAGTAGAGGTCAAATGATGAAAAACCCATTTACAGGGTATTTCATAAAGGGTAACTTTGATGGATGTCGTGGTTAGCGTGTGGATGCCTCATACTTATTTTAATATTCCCATTGTTTCGGTTTTATTGTTAAGACTTTGTAAACACGATATTTAAAAAAAACGGTCACCTTAAAAGACCTCATACATAGCATGTAGATGCTCCACAGTGTGTTAAACAAGTACATTTCTTTCTGGTAGGCTAGTGGGGTTAAACGGTCATTTGAGGTCAAAGGAGATAAGACAATGAAAACTTCGAAAACACGGTATATCAAGAAGGGTAAAGGTCATTTGAGGTCATCAGCTGTCAAACTTTGAAAACCTCGTTAAACACAACATCTCCAGAAATGTAACTTAGGGAGAGCTCATATTTACCATCTGGACAATTCGCATTGAGTTAAAGGAACCTTGAATTATCGGTGAAAGTCAAAGGTCATTTTACAACACCACAGCTCATACTGAAAACCATGTTCGAACATATATCTTGTGAGAAGCTTTGATGAATCTCATAACTGGGAGGTAAGTGTCAAAGCTACACTGCGTTAAAGAACCCAATAGGTAATTTGGGAGTTCAAAGATTATTGGACGTCATCAAATTCATGCCATCGTATGATATCTCAAGGTGTATTTGTTTTTTTTTTTTCATGTATTTTTCATGGATCTGAAGCATGCTACTACATCTTAGTGGATATGTGATAATAACTTCTCTATGGAAATGCGTGAATTTGAAGCCTTGGCAGGAAATCACTTTTTGTTGCTATCCAGTGAACATGTGTGTTTGATGTGTTTTTTTTGTATTATTTATTTGTTCTGTAAGAGTACACAGTAGTGTACAGGCATATTTTACAATGTACTTGATTTAACACAGTAGCAGAAAACTTCGCACCCCCTCTTCGGCCTTGGCCATGTGGAACTTTTGAAGAGTGTATTCTTTTGGAGACAGCACCTTCATACAAAACAAAAATCATTTGATAAACGTTATGGACAGAAATGATCACTAGCTTTTCATAATATTTGTTCGCAATTAAGTTTGTGGTCCTTTCTTCTCAGGAACCGAGGGAATAAAGCCCCGTTTAAGTTTGTTCCTAATTGAACCGCATCCCAATCCAAGAGGGTGTTTTGCCCTGTAATAATAGACATTAGCAATGGCTTGTCAAAAAAGCATCTATCACTTCAATCGGTAGAAAAGGGACCCACTGTGGTTATATGTCTCTTCCGAGGAAGAAGCTCAGCCCAAGAGATCGAAAGACAAGAACCAAGGCGAAATGCGTCTTCGAATGTGTCTGCCCGTAAAAGTTACTGAATTTTACTATCTTTGATTCGATGCCTGGCAGTTAAAGACCAATAGCTACGGTTTGGAAAAGATTTTTGACAGAGATCCATGGGCTCATCCTGTTGTTGGTCAAGAAAGAAGGTGAATCATTAATCTTTCTCGAGAATCTTGGTTACAAAATGGACCGTAAAACTTCATCTAACTAACTAACTAATTTACTATACCATCAATTCAAACATTCGTGGAAACTTCACAAATAGTAAGATTCCAAATGGTTACCAAAAAGTGTAGCTCTGATTGGAAGTTTTGTCAATTAAGGGAAATATTACGTTTAAAATTCACCAACATGGCGTACAAAGAAAATACCTTAAACCATTCTTAAACAGTTCAGTCTCATCGATAAACTCTGGAAATAGCTTTACCACCTCAAATTATTCTTCATTACAAGAGTAACATATGTTGCATCATTTGAATTTTTGAAAGTTTGGGTGAACAAATTACTTTTTTACAACAAATAACCAAATTTCTTTCTGTGAGAGCCTTACTTCTTGAAAAGAAGCTACCAAACTGCCTTACTTTGAACTGTCTATCATTCTGTATCTATTTATATTGGTTTAAAAATTGAGAAAAATTTCTGTAAGACAAACGCAATATTCCCCAGCCTTTAAGAAATGATATCAGGTCAAATGTACACCTTCAGAGTAGGTTGTATATTGCAAGCAGCCTGGGGCTTTCTTCAAACAATACGTCAAGCTCTACAGTGAGAAGTCAGAATTGACATTTATTAGTGCGCTTCAAATAGAGCTCAACTGCTGGTATAGACCTAATGCATTGACTTCATGCGATGTTATTTTGGAGACAAAATAATAAAGCGCACCGCACACACGGCATAGACTTCGCATTCGCACGTAGTGCAGTTGCGCTGGTAGCCGACCGGTCCACAAATCAGCTGCTTGCATTTGTTGGTTCGGTGAAAGTTGAAATGATACGCGCTGCCTCCAACTTGACGTCACATTCATTAGGTCTTCATAATGCAGACTCTGCAACGTAGATGCCCTATCTATCACCAAAAGGACGTGTAGTCAGAAAATCCCGCCTAAACAGAGAAGGCAGAGTTGAAAGATATTAAGTGCCTTTACTGGCAGCACAGGCCTAGCGCCGGCTACTTGTTACTCAAAAGCGCCTTGACTGTGCAGAAGTAATAACGAGAGCCGTTTATTACTCAAAAAGCACTTGATAGCGCAGAGGCAGTAGTGCATGCTTTATGGCAGTTCTGCTTTTTGAGTCTAACCAGTAGGGCATTTGATATGACAGTGACGCTTTGGGAGACTAGGTCAAAAGTAAGATCAGGAACTGCTACGGTAGCTTTTAAGTTAAAGCCACAGAAAGCTAGCTCTTATTTTTTTTTTCGCGAAAATACATAATTTTATTCGCACTGGACACTGTGGTGAGGTGGGTTGATGTGTGAAAATGATATCACGTCAAATGAATAACAAACTGACAATAAGATATGCAACTTCGTTAAGTGCCCTCAATTTGTTTGTTTGATTGTTGATCCTGAAGTCGATCGTTACAATATAACGTTACGAAATCGTTTTCCACCACGGCAAATTTACACTGTAGAGTTTTTTAAAGCTCGGGGTACAGGTACGTTCCAAAGCCATGTTAAACTGCATATATATATATATATATATGTATGTATGTATATGTATATGTATATATATATCTATATATAAACTGGGATTAAGACGAAATATGGTGTGAAAAAACGCGACTGTTGGGAGAACTCGACCCTCAGGTGAAAAAACCGTTTAGCCTTAAAGAGCCTATGAAATGAGAAATAACAGCCCTCTGATGTGATTCTTCCAGCCAATCTAACGTCTAAAATAACCTCAATGTTGAAAAATACCGCCTGAGTTAAGAGAAA
>WURT03665276.1:0-17804 GCA_009936505.3 Holothuria glaberrima | reverse complement strand
TTGCTTACCCTTTTTCCGAAACAGCACTTGTCAGTACAAATATTCATAAATGCTGCCCTCAATTTGTACCTTCCTGAGATTATTTGTAAGCACATGATACAATAAAAAACGTTTTTAACATCTGAAATAGATTTACTTTTTAGGAAGGCTGTTAGGAAGTAGCAGTTCCTATGTGACTTGAGCGTGAAAAGACACTTCGATAAACAAAGAACCTATAAAGATGCGTTTTGTTTAGTACCAAAATGGGAAATTTTCCCGATTTAAAACTAAGAGATTTTGAACTTGGTGTGAAGTTACAAAAAGTTTTAACACTGTTCAATCGTTTATGTCATGTTTTTAACATTCCGAAGAAGTACGCTAACTCTTCTTGAATAACGTTTCTTTTATTCAAATGATCTTCATCCAGATGTTCATGACCACACATCCTCGGCATTTACTGGTTTTTCTGGATTTGTAACGACAATCAGAACTTTTCAAAGATGAAACTTATCTTCCAAAATTAACATCAGTTTTGTGCACAACGACTTTAATTGAAACACCCAAATTTTCCTTATGACACTATTTCACCACTATTATTATTAATAAAATCTGTAAAATATTGGGGCTTGTTCACATCTACAAGTGAACGGTTGTCGAAGGGATCCACCATTTTGTCATCATTTTTGTTTTCATTTTTGCTGAAAATCATTTTCATAGTTTTTGCAAAGTAGCCTCTAAAAGGGGTACGAAGAAATGAAAGTTTTGTAAACTTGTAAAAAGGACGAAAAATGACTGACCTCCAACAGAAGTACAAAGATTAATAAATCATCACAAAAGTTGTATACTTACAGAACATCATTACCTAATATGGCAAATGACTATAACGAATACCCAATTGAAGTTCAGATCTTTCAATATCACTGACAAGAATATTGTCCGTGTGTATCCGTGCATACGACTACATATTAGCTTGCCGTATGGATAGTCTCTCGACATTGTTGTCATTTGCATCGTGTATTATGAACATTTATCGTGGGTTGGTTTTGAACGCTCTCTTCTTATGGGATTCTAGTTTATCAGATCCATGACTCTTACTGACATTTATACAATGTTTTAGAGACCAATTACTAGCATGGTAGGATACAGACATATTGTGGGGTTCTTGAATTGCTTCTTTTGTGAGATCAAGAGAAAAAGTGAGTATTAATCTTTGGTATTCTACAGTCTACTTTATTCTCTATTATTTTCGATTGCTTTGGGAGACATATGTTTAGCATAATTCAGAAATTTTTTTGTTACATGTAACGTTTATACGGGCAAGTAGGATGTTGTGATTGCCTGCACTGATGAAGATCTGAGATCGCCTGTGTCGACGAAGAATTCAACCGGCTTGTCATCCTGTGACAGGAAAATTTTTTGTGTTGGAACAAACAGGAAACTGCCTAAGAGCCTTCCACAAACAAATCAACATATTAATTCCAAAACGTACTAAGCTTAAGAAAGAGGTTCCCAAAACGTGTTTTCAAAGAAAAGCTCTGATCTATTTCTAACTACCCTCTGAAACTCTTTCACAGTCTCATTTCTAGACGACAACACAACGTATAAATTCAAATCAGTTGAATTGAAGTGATTTCCTTACATCAAGGGAATTTCAAATTTAAGACGTGCATATCTTTCGGACACCTTCGTAGGCTAACGAAGTAAACTTTTGACATAATCGATGCGATTGTCACCTTCTTGTCAGGTTTTTTTTCAAAATGAATCCCCAAATAAGTTGGACAGTTACCCCAAAGTTATCTCCGAGAGTATGTGCCGACGAAGAACGGTGTAAACACACCACTACCTGGTAACAATACTGCTTGTGAATTTATAGCAACAAAGAACGTGATACTCAGCAAAAGGTCATTATCCATCTCTCAAATCATTCACATACCCTCCTGAGCCATTAAAGAGTAGGTAAAATACTACCCTACATCTCTGGTAGACGGCGTGTTTGATCTAGTGGTAGAGCATTCGCCTCTCACGCGGGAAGCCCAGGTTCGACTACCAGGTCGAGTCATACCAAAGACTTTAAAAATGGAACCTACTGCCGTTGTGCGTTATGCTCCACATAATCAAAGGAGTAAGGGAAAACCATTCAGTGCCCCACAACTGGTAAAAAGGCAGTGGGTGCCGCTAGATTAACCAAGAGGTTTAAGTTGAGGCGTAAAACCCCACGTAACTAACTACATTTCTGGTAGGCCCACGTGCTTCCACGAGAGAAGAGACAAGAGACAAGCCTTGTTCTTGCGGCCAAATTTGATGTTCTCAAAAACACAGAAACATTTTCTTTGTAAGGTATTGAAAACCACATCTCTCAGCATCTTGCATTTGGAAGATACAAATTTTTGAAGAAATGCTACATTTTCAGCTTCCGCAGTGCATGATGGGAAATCTGTGATATCATCTGAGCAAATTGATAGCTTTTTTGTAGTTTTTTTATAACCTTCTAACCTTCAAGCCTATTACAACCTTATTTGCAGTATAGTAAGTATGGAACAATTTTACACTATATCCACATGGAAAACATCTAAACATTCCAATGGTGTCAAATTTCAAGGACAATCAAGGTATCTAATTGTAAAGAATAAAAAAGGAATCTGAGGCAATTTTCCCACTTGGGATCACGTTCTGTGACCTTGAGGAAACCTGGAGGTATTTTTTATTAAAAGTAACCAATATTTAGGAAGGGATATCTTGAGTTAGGAATGGAGTTTCGGTATGGAGTCTGGATGTAATGGAAATTTCTTTGTCTTTCATATAAGACCACTACAAAATGCCACCAGACAATACATTTAAGAGATATACGGCATCGTGATATCATTGCCACACAACGGGTGTAATGGAAATTCAGTTCTATAGCATGGAAGTCGACACTAATAAGCAAACCAAATTACTCCAAACTTCTCGATTTGGACCTCTGTTTTTTTTTCTTTTTTTTTTAATTCAAAGAAAGTGAACGGGTCTATTCAAAAGTTGCTTCGGTATAACTCTGCTGACGTAGTAGGTTTTATTTAAGTCTTTACCTGTGGATTGTTCACGAAACTTTGTCTATTTCTTAACCAATATTAAAAAAAAATCCAGTTGGATTAATCATTTTTGGCAAGTAGCTTAACGTGGAGAAATTTAAAACAAAATTCTGAACTGCTCGTGCAATCTCTTGGTTCAGCATTTCGATTCTATGGTTAGGGCAGCACGAATTTATCGGCAAAATGTTGCAGATAAACTCTTCAATAGGACCAACTTGTGGTAACTTTGGAGATGTCGTGACTGTGCACCAACACGTGAAAAGGAGAAAGTCTCTTCTACCTCAACGTCTCTTTAAACCCATTAAGGAAAAAACTTCCACCAAGACCGACTTATATGAAAGCCCGGGCTTAATTTTGCCACACAACAATTTTATCTTTGGCGATCATAAATAACTCTAATTTCAAAGTGCCGCCGCGGAAATCTTGATGGGAATCTTAATGATCTCCCCTTTGTTTTAGGCCTTATTGATGATAAATTTATGATCCTTCCGAAACTGAAAATTGTCTACACATTTAAACAGACTTATTAAATTCTTATAAAAAACGAACAAGTACATCTACTTATAATACTGAGCAGTCGAATTCCCTGTGACTACACTAATATAATCCATGTAGCCTAGCACTTGGCATAAATCTCTGCTAAACACTTTAACATTAACCTCATTCCGTAAATGCGACACACAAACATTGTCAGTAGAATCGAGAAGAGTACAAATCTTTTAACAGTCTCATCTAGGTCTCCCCTCCCTCACTCGTGAATTTCATTGAAAAGGATTTGCACATCCTTCGGGCTGTCAGATCTAAGTTAGCTTAAAATCAATCTTTCAGAACTAAGTTAGCTTAAAATCAATCTGTCTTTCTCGATTCTCATCCCTGCCTTCTGCGTCTCCAAGTTTACGGGACACATTACCAGAGGTAACATCCAACAAAGAAAGCTCAGGTGAAGTCAACAACGAGAATTTTACTTGTTCACTCTGCCCTTTCAAATGCTTGACTTGCACTCCACTTGAATTTCTTAGTCTAAGTCATGTTAATTACTAATTGACAACTTAAATTTCTACATAGCACTACAAAGTTCATGCTTCATCTGGTCATGTCATTATGTCAGTAGCCAGTGAAACAATGGGTCATTCTCCACCTAGTGATTAATAGTTTCCCTGGGTCCTTGTTAAAGACATCTAGGAACTTAGGCTTCAACTAAAACTCTAATACTGCTAGTATTTCAAAGATACCAACAAGTTGCCACTATGCTTAGTATGCAAAATCATACCAATTATTAGCCAACTTTTGAAACATTTCATGAAAATGTCCCCACTTGTCTCCCACTATTTTTCGAACCGGAGCCGGTAAGCTTTTCAGAGGTTCTTAAACAACTGTGAAATGTGTAAGTTGCTGACGTGACAGCCAAGTAGTGTTAAAAAGCTCATGTTTATTTCAAATATGGTTTCTTATTGGACACAATTTCTGCTCCTTTTAACTTGCCATACCCTGAACTTTATAGGGTAAACTTTAAACAAGGAAACTTACAGCTCAAGATGTCTCTGTCATTTTAAGCTTAAATTGAAGTAGTTGCTTATTACTGAGATATGGCTTGAAAACGTCAATCTGCTGATGGATTCTCAGGTTTCCAAATAAATGTCCATTACATGTAACGCATTCTTAACACCTTGTTAGGTGGAAGCCTCAGTACTGTATATTATAGATACACTAGATAATTAGAAAGTCTAGCGGTCATACGGTAGTGTATCAGCTTTGAAGAGGTTGGTCGGCACACAAATCTCGGTGAGTCAGACCCAAACACATATCATATGGTCACAAAGTTATTGCACTATTGCTTGGCATAACCTCGTTTTATACTTGATAACTGTTGGCCATGTAACGGTTGTCATGTTAGTATAGCCAAAAGCTGCCTAAGATTTTGGGGTAATTATACAGATTGACGAGAAACTTTGTAAAACACGCTTAGGCCTATCTTTTGCAAACTACAGCGCTATGTAAGATCAGAGAGCTATTACCATTACCATTAATAGCCCGGTGCTAGATTTGGATGAGTTCGACGTTTAGTCCAACAAAAATGTGCCAAATTGTCTATACCTTTTTGCATTCAATAATTGTAGTAAGTCGTAATGTTTGGAACTATTTATTGCCATGAATATTCACATGCTAACACTATCATTACCGTAACAGATTACAAAGATTTGATTGAAATACTTTTCCGAAAGTCCCCCCCACCCCAACTCTCTGGCGAAGAGGCAAGGGTCAAAGCCAAACGTTACTCCCGAAGGATTTCCGCTCTCCAAAGTTTCTACGACCCCGAGGGGGCAACAAACTTAACTGACTAAACTCTCGACATTCAAACACATCTTCATCATGGGTCAACTTTTTCCAAAGTCCCTCAACTCTCTGGCGAAGAGCCGAAGGGCGAAAGAAAACGTTACTCCCGAAGTATTTTTGTGTGACATTAGCCATTTTTACCCTCAGTATATTTGGGGATGTATATGGAGTATTAACGAAAAAGGTCTTACCTGATTTTCAGCTATCTACTGCTGCATACAGAAGTACGAATAAGATACCACACCTCCTCATCCTCTTTTGTCGAATAGCCGTATCAGAGGTCCTAATTTCCGTAGCAAAAGTTGACATAAATTGAGTGTGAGGTCGTTTTTATAGGCTTAAGGGTATCTTTAACTAGCCAATCGTCGTTTTTTTTTCCTGTACACATGACATGATTGGATCCTGCATAATCTGTTGAATATTCAGTCAGCTTACGTATTTGTAACAACTGTCACACTTTGCCTCACTCATCCTTCTCCTGCAACATTACACAAGGGCAAAATGGAAAGGCTTGATCGCTTATTGGATGTTTATTCAGCTGACGTTAGCCAACCGGTGCGTTGTTCATAGATTGTTCGGGTGAAATAAGTGCCAGTATTTCCCAGTGATAAAGGCTCGCACTTCCAACTTATGTAGGTATTCTTCTTCACCTTCAGGTTACAATCTAAGGAGTGAGTTCAAATTAACAAGTCTCTCTACGCGAACATCTATTACAAATATCATGATTAAGGTAACTGCACAAGGGGTGAGTAAAAACATATTACTTTCAAAATTTCAAATGTTACTTTTTTTTTCGTTTGCCTGATAATTTGAAGTTGAAGGAAATTCAAATGTTGTAAGTCGTTACGAATAACAGATGGAGTTCACACTTTCCATTTTAAGGATGTGTAATCCTGATAAGATTCGTTCATTTCGTTAAATTAGCAGGTTGGTAAATGTCATTTGTAATTTTACATAATTTTTCCATACTTTTTTCATAGCTTTAAATACATAACAATCATTTTGTAAGGATGCCCTTTTCAAGATTCGCGACAAAATGTTTAAAACGGATTACATCGAGAGCGTCCTCCGCAAACTGTTTATAATCTACTCCCGTATTCTTTGTCGTTATCCGTTTGTCATTGCAATTTCTTCTCTAATAATTGCCGCTGGGTTAGGATCGGGATTTGTGTTTTTCTCTTATGCTTCTGGTACTGAAGACCTGTTCACTCCACAAGAGAGTCAGGCTATGAATGACCGGGATATCATTGCTAACTTGTTTCCTGTGGACTTTGACCGCTGTCTTCCAGATCGGGTAATCAAAGCCGATCAAAGGCAACTTTCTGTTATATTTTCGGCTGTTGAGGGAGACAACATATTAAAATTTAAAGTTATGACAGAAATTGTCAGCTTAAATGCTCAGATTATCTCTACGAAAATTGTTGTTAATGAAACTGAATTCACATTTAAAGACGTTTGTTGTCGTTGGAATGGTGAATGCATAGAGAATCCTGTACTTCAGTATTTTGGGAATCAATACGACGATGGGGTATTCCAACCAGCTGAAGACGAACTCCGTTTGCCATTTCCAAACATACTTTATCAGGGAAATTCAGTAAATATTGAAACATATCTGGGAGGAAATCTAGTAAAAGATGGATTTGCAATCAAGACCAAATCCTTGCTCGTACCGTACTTTCTCCGAGAAGGACAAGATGATGATTTATCAAAACTTTGGATTGACGAACTGCAGACTGAAATCATGGAGGGTAATTATTCTTTCGTTGAAGTAGCTGTGTTTCCTTCTGATGGTCTGGATCAGGCACAAAGAATGCTTACCAGGAGGGTAATTCCGTTCTTTTCGATCACCTATACAGTTCTTATAACTTTTGCCGTAACTTCCTGTCTGATGTTTCGTGACAACGTCCAGAGCAAGCCTTGGCTAGCCTATATGGGAGTTTTGTCAGCCTCTTTGGCAATCGTCTCAGCATTAGGACTTCTTTCCTATTGTAAGGTTCCTTTCAACCAAGTTGCAACTTCAGTGCCATTTCTAATCCTAGGTGAGTATACAAAATGAAGGAAAACTATAGTTTCAATTATTCTGTGACTATCATTTTATGTAAGTCAACGTAAGTTCCATTGAAGTGAAAATCAAAATTCAATCCGTCACTCAAAGAATATCAAAAACTCATCAAAACTAAATAAGGCGAAACTGTCTATCTTGATTTCAAATAAACAATTATCTAAATATTCGTTTTCCTTGCACGAGGTGTTGACTTCCAAAACGAAAAGTGTTGAGCTATTAATTGAATTGTTAAGGTTTTGCCCTGTGATAATTTTTTTGCTTCATTTCCAACAGGTAAACTGTAATACCCTTCAACACACATAAACAAATTTTAAAGAAACCATCATTGTGCCGATTCGATCGATTGGTTAACAATAAATACCAAGGTACCTTATACATTCATTTGAAACAGTGTCGAATATAAGAGAGGGAGGGCCTCACACAATGGCATCATTCAAAATTTAGTAACCTACACTACATCAATTTTGAAGACAAATTTTAATTCAACAGAAAATATATGTGGCACTAAACTATTTAAAAGGTGAGGGGAAACCCCTTCCCTATGAACCCCCCCCCCCAGCCAGCAATCACACAAATTACTGTATGCCTCTTTCCTCTCCCCTGGGAGACCTATTCTGGTTACGCCACTGACCTGAAGCCCTGCAAACTTTTTTGTGAACTTTGCGCGTTCATTTCGTTAAACATCAACCCTATCTTATAAAAGTTTAATGCAATAAATTTCAGAAAACACTCTGTAATTTTGCAACTTTGCATAGTGCACGTTCTTTTCATGTAACATTTTCGAAGCAAATGTGATAACTTGGATTACTCTTGTAACTATATCTGTTATCATTGAAGAAACATTTTGTCATTTTCAACATGTAAAATGGGCAGTAATTTATCTATGACAGTGAGAAGAAACAGTGTTCGAAACCTCAAGTTGAAGTTGAAACCATGTTCACACTCAAAGCAAATGCTTGAACAAATATTGTAAATATGACTTAATAAGATATCCTCGAAGCTTAGTAATCAATTGAAATATTTAGACAGAGGTTACGTAAAGGGCTGCGTTACCACTTCTAAATTCTAATGTATTCAGCCTCTGTACCTGTCGGGATGACTACATGAAATCTTATTGTTTATGGGTACAGTGTCGGACACGTTTGTCATAGTAATATTTCAATATGATGACAAAATAAACCTTTCCTCACTTTTGAAAGCATGCAAAAGCTTTTGTGAACGGTTGGAAGATTGATATATGCAATTCTCAGGAAAAACGCAGTGCCGTTTGGGTACTTTGTTCCTTTATGCCTGGTAAACACTCCTTTAAATATTAAAGTAAAAGTTAAGTTAAATCTGCTGAAAGGATATATAATTGTGATTTATAAAAGAGTAACAAAACCTTGCTCAGATGATATTCAAGTAAAGTGCCCTAACTGAATGCAATGTTGTACTTTCAGTCTGTTTATGTCAACCTCTCTCAGCAAGTGACACCTTTTTTATAAGAGATATAACGAGAAACAGTGTTTCAGAAAAATGGAAAATGTATTTGAAGCAGACAAGGAGTCAGATATTTTTCAAAAGGTAGGAGAATCCTTTAAACGGGCTCCTTGGTGGACAAAATTTCTTCCTCAGACCTGACATGCTTGAGTATGAGGTCCAAAAATTTGGAAATTTCACTCTTGTGCACAACCTGACGCTATAGTTTGCCGTGAAGAAAATTTAACATACCAAACGCTGTAGTTGTAGGAAGTAGCAATCTTAGGAGCTAAATTCTCGTCACCATGGTTCAAAAGGGCGAAAATTGGTGTTCATACCACCAATATCTTGAAGAAAAACCAAACAGAAGTGTTTAAAGTAAAGTATGTAAATTATGTTGATGCAGTTTCCCTCCCTTTTAATCTAGAAATGACATAGCTTATGATGCCAGATAAACTTTCCTCCACTTGACCAACCAGTAAAGATCGAACAATTTACAATTTCCAGTGTTTTGCCAGCCGTTTAACCTTTAAAAGAGTGTTAGTTTTTTCTCCGTTTTTATAGCTTCTAAATCACCTAACCGTCGAAGCAGAAAGTGTCTACTCTCCTTTTCTGAGAAAATTAGCTGTAGGGAATCTATTAGTAATAAATAACACAGTTGTATCCATTTCTGCAAAGGAGATGTCACACGAGCTAGGTGAAGCCAAGTTTAAAGCTCCCCCGCAGGCGAATTTTACGCACACTCGCAGTTACCAGATAACACAAAGTATTGGCGTTATCTTGGACCAATGTTGGCAACCGTTGGCAACAATTGGTATTATGCTGTGTTTGCAAGGCAGGGCCAACATTTCGCAAACACTATAAGTCGGTCTACAACCACATGTTGGCCCATCCCGAACACTGGATCATAGTGATGGTTTGCTAAACACTTACATTGGTTTCGGTTGGCAAATGGTTAGCAGGCTAACACTAGCCCAACAGTAGACCACCAGAAAAATACAAAGCTGTTCATTTTGATATCAAGCCAACCTCATAATTATTTTAATAACAACTATTTCTAAATTTGTTACATTCACAGTAAAATTTTGCAAAACGTTCACTTACACTGTGGGGATTTTTCCTTGGAAAATTTGAGAAAAAATGTTTAAAAAGCTATGCAATTATATTAAAACACCAGGTGTATATGCCTTTCATCTGAATGGAGCATTCCGAATTTTTCAAAGGAGATTTGTTCTTATCACTTGATAGAAATAACTTGTGGCTAGCAATGGTGAATTCTTGAAGGAAGTCATGTTTCTCAGTTGTACAATATAACATAAAGATGCAGAAATATCATGAATAAACTTTTATCATTGATCGTTAATAATTACAAATAAATCTCACTGAACATATAATAACCAAATTAGAATATACATTTATATATGAATTTCCATTAAAATCCCACTACCTTCGAAAGTGGCTAGCACTAGCGGTACTTAGCGCCGGGTTGTTTGGTTAGTCATGTTGAGTTAAGTTGTCCCTTGGAGACGTAGCTCCCTAAGAGCGCAGAATTCCTTCGGGAGTATTTGTTTGGTTTTCGTCCCTTTACTCTCCGCCAGAGAGTCGAGAGGACTTTTGAAAAAAAAGGCTAGCAATGCTGGTAGGTTTTAAAACTTGTGGAAGGTAACTTTTCTGCGATACTTTATATGGAACCCAAAATGAGCAGTTAATTAAGAGAAGTTTTGAAAAGCGAGGTAAAGTATAGTGTGTGCAGCATTGTGCCAACCATTCTTTGCACTGTTGGATATGAAAATTGCTTAAATGTTGGCGAATGTAATTGGCTCACTGTTAAAAACGGCCAAATGTTTCCAGCTAGACCGTTAGCCAAATGTTTTTGTTGTTTGACACCACCACTTGTTTAACCAACGTTGTCCAAATGTTGGAACTAACAGTTGGGTAACTTATTTGCCAACGTGGGCCCAGTGGCATAACCTTTGGTAAGCCAAATGTTGGCTTAATATAAAATTGAAGGTCCAACCTTTTCAAGATTAGCACCCAACCATTAAGATAACATTAGCCCAACCATTTGGCCAACCAATTTCTGAGTGTTGGTTGTGCTGTCTAGAAACAAGGTAGCCACTGAAGTTTGTATTTTCATATTCTACAGGTATCGGCCTTGATGACATGTTTATTCTCATTTCATCATGGAGGAAGACTTACCTGAAGAATTCATTGGAAGAGAGGATGGAAGACACCTTAGCAGACGCAGGAGTGTCCATTACAATCACGTCCCTCACAGACTTCCTTGCTTTCCTCATAGGTTCCATTAGCCCCCTCCCTGCCATAAAAGTCTTCTGTCTCTATGCCGGCGTTGCAGTTTTATTCGATCTGTTTTATCAAATTACCTTTTTCGGTTCCTTTATGGTTTTGTTTGGTCGACTGGAGGCTGCCAATCGCCATAGCTGGACGTGCTTACGAGTGCGACCACAAAGTGATCCCCAAAATTCTAAGGCGTATAATATTTGTTGTTCTGGTGGGGTATCTAAAAAGGTTAGTGATGAGCCAATTGTCCATTTAGCGATAACTTTTTTTCAGACGTACTATTCTAAACTTTTTTACCATTTTGGCACCATAATAGCTATTATCTTTGCCTACCTTGTTTATCTCGGGTTTTCTGTCTATGGTTGCACTAATATTGGGGAAGGACTTGAGCTTAAAAACCTAGCCGAACAAGGTTCCTCGATCCACACTTTCCTTAGGTTACAAACAGAAGAATTCAATGATCCAGGTCCAAGTGTGTCTGTTGCAATCACTGAAGAGCTTCCTTACTGGGAAATCAGTGTTAGGGAAAAGCTCTTTCAATCTATTGATTCTTTTCAGTCAAGCGAGTTTATTAAGTCTCAGAATTACACCCAGTGTTGGTTCATTGATTTCTATAAATTTCTTGATGGCAAGCAAATTGTTCTTCCAGATAGGGATAGCTTCATGACAATTTTGAGAGATCAATTTCTCAGCTATCCACAATCTAATCGTTATAATCTTGACATTAATTTTCATGAAAATAGGATCGGTTCTTCTCGATGTATTATTACAACACAAAACGTAGAGACTGCAAAGAAGCAGGGCGAGATGATGATGGCTTTGCGCGATATCGCTACTTCTTCCTCAGATGAAGTTGGGGCTGAATTTGTTGTCTTCTCTCCGGGTTTCCCATTTTACGAGCAATACATCATCATTATTCCCCAAACAATACAAACACTAGGCATAGCTGTTGCAAGTATGCTATTAGTGTCCCTTATCCTCATTCCAAACCCCTTCGTGGCCATCTTAGTCTCTGTTTCCGTAATATCCATATTAACGGGTGTTATAGGATTCATGACATTTTGGGGGGTGTCTTTAGAATCCATTTCTCTCATAAACCTTGTTTTGTGTATAGGTTTTAGCGTTGACTTTACGGCCCATGTTGCTTATGCATTTGCCTCTTCCGATTCTAAACTGCATCCTTCCGTACGCATCTCATCCTCTCTTGCTACTCTGGGATACCCAATCTTGCAGAGTGCCGTCTCCACGGTACTGGGTGTTGCCATCTTGTTAGTAGTTCCTAGTTACATTTTTCAAACATTTGCAAAAATTATAATCCTTGTTATGATCATTGGGTTGTTACATGGTCTACTGTTCGTGCCAGTGGCTATGGTAGTTTCTGCCAAGGTAACATTCCAGGCGGCAAAGAGCTATGAAAGCGAAGTTTGGGATCATGGTCAAGAAAACAAAGCTTACAATGACTCCATGTCTCTGGAGGGTGGTAATTAGCTTCCAAGAGACGTTGCAGAGTTACTTTTGGGGTTTTTTTTTTTTTTTTTGAAAAAAAAAACGCTACGTAGAAAGGATAAGGAGTCGTCCATTTGATTTTTTTCAATGAGAAGGCTACCAAACGTACTCTGTTTCCGGAACCTGTAAAAGTTGGTGAAGATGATACTGGAACAAACATTTAATCCCCTTTATATAATAACTCTAATTAGTACAAAATCTTATATAGAAACATATGCCCTACACTTTCACAGCAAGAATGAGGCTCTTATTGCAATGGAGTTGTAAGCGACCAAATACCCATATGAGGACAGTAATCTGTGGAAGATGTAAGTCTTATTACCTTCAAGAAATATCTATTTACGAACTGATGATGATGAAAAATGCTAAAATATACCTATCTACATCTTACTAGCTCATACTGTTAATCTTTGTAGCTATGCCCTTCACAAAATTTGAATTTGCCAATTGTCATATCAAGTGTATGCAAATGTTTCAATAAGGATGTCGACGAGAGTATCAACTGCTTTTCCAATGATTAATAAATACTTCTATTAGTAGGTATATGGTGACTTAAAAAGTGCAATGTATACCCAGAGACAACAAAGCTTATTGCGTTGAATCGCAAACAATTCAACTATATTTCTCCCAAAACGCACTGGGTGTTGACATGGTTCCATGGGTAGCTGAATAGTTTGTAAAAACGTTACTTTTCTAGTCGAAAATAAATAATTTTGGTCTCAGTTTATCCGAAACAGTGTGAGAGGGCTTTGTATCTCGCTTATCGTCATTTTACTAGTAAACAAAACCGTTTCTAAACTTGCCACTTATGAAGAAACATCATGAGCAGTGGCGCAGTCAGGATTTCAAACTTTTGCAGGGGCACTTGGGGGTAGGCAAAGTTTAAGGGGTACAAAATGTTACGTTGCTCCTGTGAATTGCATATCTTTGTATTGCAGCGAACAGGAACAAGTGGGATGGCATTTCCTACAGCAACACAACCTTTAATATTTAGTTTCAGTTCAGTTTATTTCGTTTATAAATACATTTACATACTTGCATATTATAAAAACAAGATGCAATGGTGAAATGTAGACTTATAAAGAGGACGCTATAAAAAACAGTAGTATGTTTATCGTAGCTAGAGACCTTACAGGTAAGAAAAAAGGAAGATGAATACAGAAACACTAAACACGTATTAAAGCCAGAAGGAACGAGAGAAAAAGGGAAAAGTTTTAATAGATCATTTCTTGGAATGCTGGCTGTAGGGAGTTTTTGGTGCTAGTAACCCATAGGCCATATTTTATCACCTGTCACTGCAGATGAAATCCTGAATAACCTCATTCTCTAAAAGGTGGCAAATCTGGCGGCTAAGATGGAATTATCCCTAAGCTTTTAAAATCTATTTGTTATGTCATTGCCTCAGTCTTTTGTCATATATTTTATCTTGTGTTTACCACTTTGCTTAACCTGATGCCCTTACAGTTGCTAGAGGTATTTCAATCTCCAGAGGGGGGGGGGATCGCAACTCAGCAGAAAATTATTTCCCAATCTGTCTGCTATCATGCATTAATAAACTTCTTGAAAAGAACTTAATGGAAACGCTTTAAAATATGCTGGGTAAACACAAATACCTAATTAAAAACTATTTGGCTTCTGGAAATGCCATGACACTAGTTATGCATTACCCTCAGAAACTGTTAATTGTTTACATAGGTAACCCAACAAGAGAGAACATTTTTGGGGTCTATATTTAGATGAAAACAAAGCGTCTCATACAGGTGACCATATTGACCACGGAACTCTTATAGACAAGTTAGACAATTAAGGTATTCGTGGTAAAGCGCATGATGTTGTATCTAGCCATCTTTCTTACAGAAAGCAACTTATGTATGTTAACGCCAGTGGCGTACCCAGGATTTTTCTCAAGGGGGGAGGGGCATGCAGTGTGTTGTGTGATGAAAAATTAGGTGTCCTTACATGCAATTTGGTGAAACATATGCTACCTTTCGAAGTAACATTTGTGTTAAAAAATTTAAGTATTTTTAGGAACTTAAACAAAATTGGCATCAGTGAGGGGGCATGGCACAGTGAGGGGGCATGGCACAGTGAGGGGGCATGGCACAGTGTGCCCCCAGCGTTCGCTGCTAGAACTTACCGGTATCTATCTAATTACGCAGAAATTCATTTCGGTGTCCCCAGAGTTCTGTTCTTGGACCTTTATTTTTCTACATATATGTATATATATATATATATAGGTCGATAAATGTGGTAATAAGTGCTTAAAATTTGCGGAAAATTCCACGACGTTTGGGGTATAGACCCTTCATCAGGTGGCATTCTTCACGTTTCTAAAATGCTCCGCAGCATTTCAACCTCATATCTATATATATATATATACACATATATACATATTTATAAATATATATAAACGATATTCGTTATGATGTCCGCAGTGAGTCTTTGAGACTGTTTGCTGATGACTGTAATGTTTTTTGTTCACCATGAAGATTGCACCTAGCTTGTTGTAAGGCACAAGTCGTTTTAGGTTTGCTGACTGAGACGGATGCTCAATTTAAGTTCCGTATGGTAACGTTTCTAACATATTTGATATTTCTGACATATTTGATCTATTCCAAAACACGTTTTGACGCAATTTGGGCTACAATTTTAGGTAGCTAGGTCTCCATACAATTCCAAGAAAAACATTCTTAGACATGTTTATTAGTCATCTGCCAATTTGGTTATTTCCTTCCCCATTCTCTCTCTTCTCTTACTTTTCCTCATGTTGTAAGGCTTATTATAGCAATTGTTCAATCTATTATCTCCATCTTGAAATTACTCTAAAGCTTCATCCATAGAGCAACTATGGGGTCCAGCGAATGTTTCTTGCGAATCCGAAGAAAGCATTATTATACCTATTTTCATTTGAGGAGACTTAAATTCTACAAGTTCTCAAAACAGGAAATGTTTAGATGCAATTTAATACCTAGGAAGTACCCATTCAGGCAATCTGGGAAGAATTTTTGTAAAATCTTTCTCGGAACGCTACAGGCCAACCACCGGTTGACACTTTGCCTTGACCGTGTCATGATGGACCGTCCTGTCGAATGTTCGACTCCCTCACTATCCTAGTTTGATTCCATCAAACTTTCTCTTTTCTATTCAGTTATAATATTCTCTCTTCTACTTCAAAATCTCCTAAGGAATTGAGATCTTTGGAGTCATTCGTACCTCTTTTTTGAAATCTCTTCTCGTATCGCAGAATTCTAAAAACCGTTACCTTTTTCTCAACGACGATACCCTACACTACAGACAAGCTGCATAGAAATCTAGGGGTCCTTAATGCCACTGATATCCACATTTTCAGGATTTACCTTTGTTCATAATAATGTGAGTAGAAAACTTTCTCGAGTATTTTGTAAAAACATTAACCCCCATACGGTCCCTACACATACTTTATCCAGCAAGAAAAAATGCACGCTTTTCAGTTACCAGACACAATTCTAAACATGGGAAACTACATCTGAACGATTACTCTTAAAAAGTTTGGGATAACCTTCCAAATGATATGAAACACTCCAGACGTTATTCAACTTTCAAAAGTATAGTGAAATCTCATTTGATAGACAATAACTCCCTCGGAACATCTCTTTTTCTGTCTTGTTTCCTTCTTTTGCATATAGTTTGTGTTTCTGTTATTCTTTTTGTCTTTTTTACTTTAAAGATAGCTAGCTGCGGACATTTAAATTTTTCCTTTTTTATTATGCTGGTATAGTGCCATGTTTACACAGTTACAGCATTTCATTGCATCTTGCTATATTGTATGTAATGTATGTATAAACGAAGTAAACCGAACTGGACAATAAGTCAATCCAACATTAATACCCAAAATAAGACTTAATGTAAAAAAAGAGCGGGGCATAAAAGTTGTGCACAGATAAGAGAAAATGGTATGATTTGCTTTTAAAAATATAATTTGCTTTGTGAAGTACCGTTGACCTTGTACTCACCCCGCCTAACAGGTAATTGTATGTTTTGACTTTGATGGAGAAATTTACTTTTAAAAATGAATCGTTTTAAAAGGACTTAAAAACGGTGACCGTGTCAATAAAAAAAGGACTTGTTTCAAAAGTACATAATTATCCTTTTGTTCAAATATTCAGTTCCACAACTTTTTGAAAACTGCTCCTCACGAACAGATTAATTGGTGAAGGTGACAAATTTTCACTTGAAATTGCTGTCATCTCAATCAAGAATGGAAGTCTGAAAGGTTTCCGAAATTAAAGCTTACATTCCAAGAGCTTACAAAGTATTTCCTTGGGCTTATTAGCAGGGAGAATAGCTCTCTGTTATAAGTACTACCAGGGCTATATTAAAGACTCCTGCTTCTCTTCCTTGTTGTTTCGTTGGAGAGGTAGCTCCTTTGGAGAGCAAACCGCCTTCGGGAGAAAGGTTTGTTTTCACCATCGGTTCTTAGCCAGAGAGTCAAGTGGGATTTGGAAAACTTACTCCTTCGGGGTCTTTTTTCCGCTTGAACTTTTGGATAAGATCATGTGTATTATATGTTCATTTAAGGCACAGAGGCGGAACAAAGGGGAACAGGGAAGAGCAGCCGCCCACCCCCACCTTCACAGGCTATGGGACCCAAAATGCAAAGCAGCAAAACAGTATAAACACGCAAAACAAATTTACGAAAGGCAGTCATGTCAAAAACGAGCACGTGGCGTTTGGCGATAAAATCAAAAGCGTCAGCCGGAAATGGGCGCGGCCAATCCTGCAAAAAAAAAGGGTTGCAATGTTTCGAGTTTAACATTAAGTCCATTAGGAACGAGGATCCCGAGCTTCATTATTAAATGTTTTTCTTTTTTTATAAGACGATCGCGGTCCGAACCACGGCATGATATTGCTGCCGTGACCATCAAGTCATGCATCGAACAAACTGATGGGGGGGGGGGTTGAAATGACTAGCTACCGGATAGTCCCTGGAGAATCAGGATTTAATGGTTGGGGATGAGAGGCCCGAACTAAGTACAAGTACAAGACCTAGGGTGATTGGATGTATAAAGCAGATAACTGTGGGAATCGGTGGGCTTGAAGTGTATATTTGATTT
>WURT03665265.1:0-17805 GCA_009936505.3 Holothuria glaberrima | reverse complement strand
GTCACACCCTGGAATATACTGTACACTCTTCTTAGATTTAAACTACAGTACTGTACGGCCTGGAGGGGCATGACCAAGTGGTCTTCATCTGGTAGGAATTTGCCAGAGCACGTCTGCCTGAAACACTGGTACACGTTCCCAAAAATAGCCCTTAAGCCCACTACACTCAATAAGCTATATGTGGAGGGAGATCAAGGCCATAATCACATGGGGCTATACTGTCAGTTAAGAAGGGGGCTATGGCACTTCTGCCTGAAACACTGGTAAACATTCCAAAAAATAGCCCTTTACCTCCAAAAATAGCAACATTTATATCCACATGGAAGGTTGTGGCCCCACTCCCCTGTCCCTCTACTCTACCTTGTACACCTACAGTATGATGAAGGTCCAAAGTAGGAAACCTAAAAGACACCAAAGATAAATAATATGGAAGGGTATTGGTCGCCATTATGGCCCTTGGTGTTGGTAATATTTATGGGTGGAGGGGGAGGGTTAATCTGTAAGCAAAGTGAATTGACCCAACCAATGACATGGCTTCTGCCTCCAGGTCCTCTGGTTATTTCAGGCTCTGAATACCAGTTATGTTGCTTAGGTTGAATTGTGACCAGTTTTATTTACTCTGGTAAGTTTTGTTATGTTGTTAAGTTGTAAAATGTAAAATTCATGTAAAATAAACTCTTTAGCTTTAATTTCCTGTAAAAGGAAATGTTTTTATTTGTGTTGTAAATTATCATAGAAGTTACTTGTAAGTGAAATATTGTAAGAACATTTTTGTACTTTTGTTATGACTTTAGTTGATGCTTCAAGTTGCAGTTTAGGACATAATGACACAAAGACTAAGCACACAGTGGCACAGATCTGGGGTAGGGTGAAGTACAGAGGGGGAAACATTTGCCCTCCACCTAGAGTTTTGAGGTCAAAGTTCGAATTAAGCATTTTACTGGTGATTGGTCTCTTAAGCGGGAACATTTGTTACCAGTATTTCTCTATTTATGCCAACAACATTACTATGAAATGTTGTAAATATTTCAAAGATATAAATTCTTGAAATTTATAACTTCAAAAAGTTATAAATTTAGAAACAACTTGGAACAAATTCCATCCCACCATATGCACTATTGTATGTTCCCCTGATTTGGAAGCCTCACTTCCTACAAATAAGTTCTGGACTGGCCCCTGTTTTTAATGTATGTTTCTATCTGTTTAGAAAACAAGCTCCACCAGGCCTGCTTTAATTTTCACAATTTGTTATTTGATTTCAGGGTGCTTTATGTTTGAGTACACATTTATGCAATGACTTTACACTAAAGTAGACTTGAATTATCAAAGGTTACTTGAAGCACTATGCAAATGTTTCATTTTAGTTAATTAATGCACCTTGACATGTTGATTATGTAACAAGCTATTTTTAGCCAAATTTTTTTGCTTGAGTTTTTAACAGTGCAAGTAACTTCTTTTCCTTGTTTTTGATCATATTTTGACATACTGAGCACAGATGTAGGTGTTATTTTTTTTTCAAAGGAAGTGACAAAGATTTTCTTAAAACTTTCCATTTTTATAAATGTGAGGTGTTTGTGGACAGAATTAAAGGGAAGATGAAAGTGCAATCCAAAGTTCATATTGCCCTTTCTTATGTTGATAACAATGAGTTGCATCTTTCTGTATAATTTGATACAATAGCACCTACCATTACTATTTTTACCAAATGTTATATATATTTATAATTTCATTTGCTAACTTTTTGCTTTTGACACACTTTAACATGGATATACCTAGGATTTTCAGAGTGCTGGACACATTGATTGTTATCCTGGGGGGGGGGAGGGTGTATTGGGTGGGAATATTCTTAAAGTTTGCCTGTGTCAGATGAAAAAAATTAGTACTGGGTGGAATAAACAATTTTTTAACCAGTGGGGATTGGAAATTCTTAGTGCCAGACAGGGTTGCCTGATATTGCAAAATGAATATACTAATTGCTGACACTCCCTTTATCTATAGAGCTGTATCATGTTTTACGATATTTTTAAATTTGACTACACTATTTATTCATAACAAATAACTGCCGCCCATGGTTTCAGGGTTGTTAATGGATTTAAGTATACAAATTTTTTTCAACACATACAGTACAATTTGAGCCTGCCCAGCTTCTACACTGCCTGTTCATTGTAGCAATTGTATCATTCACCAAGTGCATATTAGAGCCATTTCCTGTTCAATTATAACTGCCAACAATTGATGAGAATATGTATGCAAGAAGTTCATGGTACTGTAAAGAGTCAAATAGAATGGTTTACAGATCAGTAGGTCTTAACAAATACTTCACAATCACATGTCAAGGCTACATTTCAGTCCTTGTCTTGTGGCCAGCCTCTCCCAGTTTATACTTTGTGTGTACAGTATAATTGTGACTTACGACAGTTTGTAGGCACTGGGGAGTTTGGATTACTTCTCATGTATTCTTCACATGGGCAGTGGCAAATTTTCTCCAGGGGGCAGAGTCATTTCTGTCTGACAAAAACTTGTATTTTGGAGAAAATTGTACAATTCTTTGCAAAAATCTGCTTGAAAATGGTTTTCCCTATAAACTCTAAGGGGGAAGGGGCTGCAATTTCCTGCAGCTTGTATGCCTACTGCTTCTTCAATTCTCTCTGGCCTCCTCTCGCTCATTCATATTTAGAAGATACAGTAATACTTTGAGAGACCAAAAATGCAAAATGTAATGCAGTACAGTAAAATTGTGATGTACCTGTACCAAGTATGAGTTGAAACTTATTTCTCTCTTTAGTAGGAAAAGGAGTTGAAAGAAAAGAAAAAAATATATACACTTCATATATAAAGGATGAACTTAATCCAAGCATTGTGGTGAAATTTCAATTGGATTGGTATAAATGGTTGTCAAGATATTAGCACTAAGTACTTGCAACGAGAGTAAACTTGAAAGAAGCATGGTAAATGATGTCAGCTCCTGACATTAATGAGCATTGGTTTGTTTTGTTTTGTTTCTCAATCTATTATTTTCACCCTGAAACACCTAAGGATGTGAGTTTTCCATACTGGATGTAAAGTACAGTATGAAAAATTCCCATGCCTATCAGACATTCACATGCTGAAACAACATTAGGGAGTAGAGAATCAGAAATACAAAGCACTGTCGATCAGCGAGTTTTGATGTCACATGTACAGTACTTGCTTTAAGTTCACTATGGGTTGGCAAGTGAAATATTCTTCTGTTCTTAATATAGCAAGGACTAAAAACAGGTATTGAATGCAAATTTTAAGAGAATGCTTAAAGTAACATATCAGTAATAAATTTAAGCCTAAACCCTTTTTTGGAATTCCAGTAGATTTAATTCACTGCTTGACCATAGTTTACAAAATGAGTTGGAAAATGTATTCTTTCCAAAGTTACAGATGGTTTTGTATTAGTAACGTGTAATCTGGAGTGAGCGGGGAAGGAAGGAAGTTCTTTTTCAGGGAATTTGTTGGTACAATGATAAAAGGTTACCATATTGGTATTTAAAATGCCTAATACACTGAATTTGGTGTGCTTTAGATTCTGTTTACTAGGAACAGCTTTAAAAAGTCAATGCTACACAGCATTTTGGTGTTAGTTTGGCATTTTAATGTTTGCTGCCTATTTCCTTGAAAATACATGTTATTTTTCCAAGTTTCACCAGGACACTGTGTTGAAATACATAACTTACAGTAATGTGCAGCAATTCTTACCAGCAGTATGTGTTAATGGATAAAAACAGTCAACATCAAAAAGTAAGATTTTTCCCAACACAGTCATGATTTTGCCTGATTTATGCACGTGTGGAGTGTTAATGCCATCAAATTTGCATTTGACAGTTTTTAGCCACCTTGGATGCATAAATGGGATGGTTATCTCACAATAAAAGTGAAAAATTATGCAGTGATACAGTTCTGACAAAATGCACCAGATATTCATATGAGATACCAAGTTACTCGTAGGTATGGAGGTGAGAGGAAAATCTATAGAGTTATTAGACCATTCACGGTTATGCCCTGGTTGGCATTGGTTGTCATAGAGGTTGGGCAAGAACACATGCATGTATGTTAGGTGTTGCACATGTCAAAGCTCGAGTGATTGCATGCAGAAAGTAGACAGATCGGAATCTCCTTTTAGTTGTGATGACAGTGTAAGCACACTTCACCAACTCTTTTGTCCAACCTGCTGTGACGTCATTTGTTTGTAAACGTGAATAAGTCTATTGACATTTTATGAATTCAATAAAGTATATTAAAGTAACTGTTAAAATGGGTCTTCTAGGTCAGAAGGTGAAGCGTTACATATAGATAGTAGTTGATGTATGTATATTGCCTATTGTTGTGGACATGTAAATATCACCATAGAGTTTCATGGTATTTAAAGAATATAACGAAGAAAAAAAAGATTATACTATGGATTTATTTTCTGTCTTTGGTGAATCAGCTTGTACAAAAATATTTTGTGACTTTTTTCCACTTTGATATTATTTACTTTATATACAACTATAACCCAGCAATGCCCCCAACAAGGATGGGGGGGGAGGGGGTAAAATAACATACTTGTACTTCAAATGTGCCTTATCAATCTCTTGGCTACCCAACTCCTCAGCCCTCCTTCTAGCTCTGCTGTAGTGAAAAGTTTATTCACTGATGAGGGGGGGGGGGTTCAAGAAGAACAAAAGAAGAAATAAAGGGTTGGTTTCAGGGTCCAAAAAAAGTATTTTCAGGGCAAAATTTATGTCATGACTGTTTGCTAAGGAAAAATTTAGGGACAAACCACCGGCCCCCTCTTCCCCCTTGTGAAATATTCTCTCTCTTGCATATGATACCATCCCACTCCATGTACAAAACGTAAAAAAAATGAATGGTTGATGGAAGAAAGCATAGGTATAGGAAGCTGCTGGAGACTGGGGGCTTAAAGTTGTTCCGGACCACCATCCTGGGAGAGGGGTCTAAAGGGAGGGGATGTGCCCATCCCCATTGGAAAATTTTTGAATATTTGAGGGTCCTAAGATACAATTTGTTGCAACAAATTGGGCAAATTTTAAGGAAAATTAATGCCAAGTTTTGACATTTTCTACATAGGAAACAAATAAAGGTGTCTTCATCCTTGGATTGGAGGGAGAGGGTGGAAGCATATTTCCATCCCACAACATTTTTTAATGGTAGATAAAGCCCCAAACCTCCTCCCCTGCCCCAGCTTCCTACGCCTATGAAAGAAAGTATGGGAAAACTTCTCACCTAGCACAAACAACTTCGGGATAGAGGGTACAAGTGAAAGGTCACAGATATGGGTACTTGTAGCATTAGTAAAGGAAGCTAACCCCACTCCTTGTACATGAGCAGCATGTATGGGAAATGAGGTCCATGTTTGAATTCTGAACTAGAGCACCAATGGTGCAGCAGGGCTTACTGAAAGTAAAGGAGATAACTTCAATGACTCTTCAAAAAGATTTATTGCCAAACTGTTGTATCAATGCAATAAACGCATCAATGCTTCAATTGACCCTATCACATGATAGTCTGCCTCTTGATTCTTAACAGATGGTCTGAGAGTTTGGATGTATTTCATCATCCTTTTGATAATTCACTATAGTTCAGTAGGGCATAAAATAATCTGCAGTGATTCCCATGACCTTTATGATTGGCAGGAGGCCTAAGCTTCCACCAAAAATGAGTGTAGCAACGGAAAGTAAGCCCTTTAGAAATCAGAAAATAATTGTCACAGACAGGTGCCCTGAGGTCTCAGTTGATTTTTATCACAAACATAACTTATGGAGACTAAGGTATCCTCATGAAAATTCCTCCCCTTGAGCTAAAATTTGCTTGAAGGATGCACAAAAAGATTGTGTGAAAGATCACAAAATATAAATCTAATGGAAACACTTAGAACACTTAAAGCCATACACTCATCACCCTAAAGTATATTTTTAGTGTAGGGGTATCAAAATTCTCAGTTGGTGACTGCTCTTTGATTGACAGCAAAGTTAAAAAATTCAAAGGTGCACAGTAACTTACAATCCTCACAATGCCGAGAGAGTGCTTTGATTACACATTATAGTTTTGCATGCTCACCAGGACATGACCTTGAAGTAATAGTTTTGTGACTGCACATGGAGTTTTATACAGTAATGGGAAGAGCTACAAGTAGCATAGCTGGGAGAATTGCAACTGTCTGGGCTGACAAGAATTGCCTTTTAATAAAGACCTATTTGTTTTCCAAAACATTAATATTCACTATTCAAAGTCATAAAAATGGCAACTCATTCTAGTTGACTGGGTCCAAAGCTACATAGCTTCCTAAATTTGCTACTTGCATAAACATGAAGATAAAAAAACTGTTTTAATCAGAAATCCTTTTTACTTTGAATCCAGTTTGGGAATGCTCGCATGAATTCTGTTCTTACAGACTGATACTCTGTGGCTGCCTTCTTGAAATCATTGTAACCAGTCAAGTTGGCATTTCTGTTGAGATCAGAAAGGAAAAGAATGGGTCAAAACTTCCAACACCCATAATTTGACTTCGAAAACTGTCTGCATAAAGAAGAAATATGTGGCATACATCTGAGGCCAGACTGAACCCACCAAGAATGGTCAGAACCCCCTCCCCCAGAGGAAAACTTCAAAACAAAAAACTCTGGGATCCAAAACCTTCTGATTGCAAAACTTTCTTGCATTAAATGCCATTGTCTTCAACCACAAGGACATTGCAAACTACTGTACATTAAGTTTTCCTAACTATACATTTCAGCTTTGAATTTTTGCTGTGTGGTTTGTGACTGGTAAGGTAATACCATATTATGAAAATCAAATTTGAAAATAAAACAAATAAAAACCCACATCCATACACAACATGACTGTGGTATATTTCAGGAAATTGATCACATGAGACAGAAGGTTAACAAAGCATTTTATAAGCCACATAAGGAAATGAATATACTTTGATTTCAATACACCACCATCTTTCCAAAGAAACTGCCAATTTTTGTGTGAGTCATTGTAATTGTTACACATTCCAATACCTTAAAAAACTTCAGTTTAGTCACAGCTCTTGTGTATTGATGACGCATCCATACTTCATGTCCCACATAGGAAGTTCAAGATTTGTTTGAAGACATTTTTCAAATAAATGGCAAGTTTGTAAAAATAGAAAGTGAGACTAGTTTGAGAAATTGTCAACAATCTAAATGCTTTTGAAAAGCTTTACAAGGGAATGGTTGCATAGTACAATGTCATATTACCCAGGAAGACTTTCAAGGGTGCCCAAAGTATAAAATTTCTGGCAAGAATATATTTTGAAGAGGATGAACTACAAAACATTTACATTAGTCAAGCTGCTTGCCAATAAATTGAGAAAAATGAAAGTGATATGTAACTTTAATAGGAAGTATAAGTTGCAGATTACACAATAATTTCTAACATCAATCTAGTATGTCTGCTCATGTTACATGCTTCTGTAATCTTATTACAGAAAAGGGATTTAATGACCTTACAGTGAAAAGGCTATTCTGAGAAATCTTTGTGAGAAGTAGGCAGGTGCAGCCAACACATTCAATGAAAATAAAAAGACACTAGTGAAATTCTTCTAGAAGCTGAATCCACTTTTTGAGAACAAAGGATAACAACTGACCTGAGCAGTACAAAGGTAACGTCACAAGTTACTGGCCAATATACTGGTTTATATTTGGTGAACAAAAGGTTCAACAGTATACACAACTTAGCACAGAAATACCATGAGAACATAGGAACTGGAAAAATGAGGTTTTGATATCAGCCTTTTTTCAACAAGCAACTGTTTCTACACACCTAAGATATCTTTGGAAAGATTTTATAATTAAAACAGTAATAGCAGCAAAACCTTTTGAAACTTGAAAATATAGGAGATTGGTATTTCTGTAGTTAATTACACCTCTAGCTCATAAAATATTTGGGGAGAGGGGAGGGCAAATGAGGAGACTATCGGGGTAAAAAGGTTATCTCTACATCTCAGAGGTTATAAATTGCAGCATCAGCAGCACCAGTAGACATTGGAATTTATGGCGAGGAGTAAGAGGGGAAAGATTTACATTTTGTTGGGCAGTGGAAACTGTAATTTTGAATAATTACACAATATTCTGTCATCTCATGAGTGGGGTAACAGGGCTGGCAAGGTGTCTGATAGATCCCCCCTAAGACCCTACCCCCCTCTCCTTCTGGCCATTCCTCCTCAACACTGTACAATCCAAACTTTACCAAAGCATTCTTTTTTTACCTGAATTATTGCAGTTTACAACATTAATGGTTTAATTTTAGTTTGATTTTCATGTGTTTGAACTTGAATATTTTAGGAGCCAAATAGGATCAGTCTCTTATTGTACATCTACACCAGCTAAAGGTAATACTAAGAGGCATCTGGGCTCCCAGTATTCTGTTATTCTGAACTCTGAGGAAGCCAACTGGTTATCTGACATCTTACTGCTATAATGACACAGCTGCCAGATGTGTAATTGCCATTTGAGAAAAATGGATGGGGGGGGGGGGGCATTTGAGCACTACCCTAAGAGTGGGAAGCCATGATGCCCTATGCTGCAACACCTGTCTAAAATGCTTAGAATTGCCTTGAACAAACTTGAACAAGTAGGGAAATTGGTGGAGGGGGCATTTTGAGCATTACATAAACGCTGGGGCACCATGGTGCCCTATTTCTGCCAAAACTGCCCACAATAATAAAACTGCCTTTATAAGACCTGTTCAATTGAGGAAAATGGTGAGAGAAGGGGCCCAAGGGGGGAGATTTAGCATTACCCTACATTGGGGGTCCCATAAGGCCCTAATTTTGCAACCATTATCTGTAATACTTGGTATTGTTTCATTCTCACATCACTGTATTCTATTTCAATTTCACCACATGTACAAGTACAACATTGTCCACTTTACAACAAACACAAATATCTCTTCATCTTTATAGAATTTTTAAAAAGACAATTTTTTTTAGGACAATACACAGAAGGAAAGCAAGTACTTACCTTAAGGTGTGTGGTCTCTGAGAATCTGGTATTATACTGAGAAGAGCTTTGAAGTTGTCAAACAGGGAAGCACTGCTGACCAGGCACCTGACCAAACAAAAGTGGAGTATATTATTTAAAAGTATGTTTCAAATAAGTTGAAATAAATGAATCAAATGATACGTATTGAAAATCTAGGGTGACATTTTTGGTTTCTCTCAATTTATTTCTCCAAATAACCTTAGTGAGGTATATAAATTTAGGTATAGTGGGTAACATTAAAAGTAGTTAAAAAAGACAATTAACAAGGTGGCAAATAACATGTTATAGTTTTGCTCACCAAATACCCCTAAATCACATCACTTGGAAATTACATTATAAGGAAAATGTTATGTTTCCAAAAATACAAACAAACAAAGACAAAGAAACAAAGATAAATGGGGACAGTTCACCCCAGGTCTCAACTGAGTGCACCCAAACAGTTGCCTGTTTGTGTGGCCCCCAGGGTGCTGAGGTGTATCTTTGCAATGGATGTATTTATATAGAAGCACCTTGAGAATTCCACAGAATGGATGCATGCACTTTACAAATCCAAGGCATTATTACTTTAATTATTATTATGAATAAACAAACAAACAAAAAAAAACAAATAGAGAAGAAAACAAGCTAAACTTCAAATGAATCTCAACAATTTAGCAGCTTAAAGGACCTCTAGACTAATTATGTGAGCATTTTTCCTGAAAACACCACAAAGATATTATATCATTTTTAAAATTATTGTTTTTACCTCTAACCAACTTCCCCAATGACATTAAGGGATTTTTTTAATATCCAACAATTCAAGGGCAGACTACAGAAATTAACAGAGTTTGCTTGCACTATACCATGGTGAAAGCTTGATTTTCATGAGAGGCAGGTCCATCATTGATAGCAGCTAGAATTTAATGGGCAGGGTAAGGCTCATATTTGATGAGGTTCTTCAATATATCCACGATAAGGGTCACTAATTGTGGTAGTAACTACAGAAAACCTTTGGAGGGCATTGTCAAAATTTGGGAGGGATTGCCTCACCTACAAAATGTTTGAAGCCTCCAAATCGCTTTGAATAACATAACTAGAACAATAACGGTTCATTTTGTTCAACTGGAAGGTGCACTACAAAGGAAAACTGTGAACAAATTTAATGAAAATCCAATGTTTTTAGCACTCACTTTGACTGGGGGTTATTCCAATGTTTGGCAGTCACTCCAAGTTTCTTTCCATTTGCTGAAACTTCCAACTCATCTTTAGGAAGCATCGACCAAATAATTGCTGTGAAAACAACAAAAGCAGTCAAAACAAATAATCTCCAAATTAATGAATTTCATAAAGTGTCATTGTTGGACAAAGTATAATATGCCATAACCTGACATCAAAGAATCCATGCTCTTCCTGTCCACCACA
This sequence comes from Holothuria glaberrima, assembly GCA_009936505.3. Classification (NCBI taxonomy): domain Eukaryota; kingdom Metazoa; phylum Echinodermata; class Holothuroidea; order Aspidochirotida; family Holothuriidae; genus Holothuria; species Holothuria glaberrima. The sequence continues at coordinate 7,366 of WURT03665265.1, read as the reverse complement.
CGATCTCTCCCCCCACCCCCCTCAAATCAGACGAGCATGACAGGCAGAAACTTAGAAGACAGTACTATACCACATTCCATACCTGAGCCACAGGGTGTCATCTTGCCCTTCCTCCCATCATGCTTTGCTGCTACCTCATGCCTTGAATCCTTAAATTCAAGCTCACAAGTCTCAATCACTGGAAATGTTGGTGAATATGTTGCAGGAAGATTTTCTCTGTTTATCTTGTCCAATCTCTGAATCAGAGCTCTTTGCATTGCATCTTGATTGAATGGGCACCTAGAGATCATTTTAAAAGAAAAACATGTTTTGAGCTTACTTTTTTGTTCATTTTTTTCTTTCATTTGTTCGTTCGTTCATGCATTCTTCTAATTCATCTTTTTGAGAATATTTTCAAAGAAAATATACAACACGTAAAGACATGTATACAATAGTATAAAACATAAGGAAAAACAAATTAAATGTATAATTGTTATAAAAACTACATTAAAGGGGCTCATTGAGTTGACATCGATTATTTTGAGATGAGTTTGAAGGAATCATTGCATGACAATGCTCCTAATTAGCCTCATTACTCAGGTTTCACTTTCTACAGTTACCAAAAATGTGAGAAATTGTAGTTTTTGCAGAAAGTGATTGAATATGAATACTATATAATGGTAAAAACTGTCTGATCATGGATTTGTAATACACAATTTTAATCATTAATTATCCTATCGTTGCTATTTTAGTTGTGAGTCAGATGTGAAGAATCTCTTAGTTTGATTATTTACCATCAACATGTGAGTAAATTTCAACAGCTGTGAAAAAAAAATCATGATTTTTGTGAACCAACTCAATAAGCCCCTTTAAAGGATCCAAGAAACTGTGCTGTACAAAAAGAGCTATTAATCAGTAAAGACTTCTTAAAGAGTAATATTTTAAAACATGGAGTGATATTTGGATTTCTCAAATTATAATGTATTTCACTACAGAGAGAATTAAGTTCAGATATACAGGGTTTACATGATGTTCCTTAGTAGTCTGAATACTTTTGGCAAATCTAACAAACTCATTCTCAGCTTAAATACTACAAGACTGGTGAAAGATGAATTATCAAGCTGTCACTCCTTTCCCCTCACCTTTGACCTGTGAACTCTTCCTTGAAGACTGAATCTACTATAACCACCCAGAAAAATTCCTACTGAATCCTGTTGAACAGTTTTGAAAATGTACACAAGGTTATTGAGAACAACTATCAATAGGTTTAAACAAGATTTTGATAGGTGCTGACAGGTACCAACAGGAACCATTTAGTTTCTTACTGTAGGAGTCACCTGTTGACACCTGTTGCCTTTGTTCCCTCAAACATATAATTGGAAAATTGCCTGTTCATACCTGTTAATACCAATTCAAACCTGTCAGAATTTCAACAGGTATCAGCAGGATTTTTTTCCTGGGCATGGACCCTGGTGTAATTCCATCAAAGGATTCTTTGATATCCACCAGGCAACATCAAAGCTATCTTTATTTGGGTTGAAATGAAGAAACATAAAAACACTTAATTCTCCCTTCTTGTCACCCTTGACCTGTTAACTCTTTCTAAAAGACTACATCTGAAGTAAGCACCAACCATGGTGTTGTTCCATCACAGAAAGCCTCCACAACTCAACTAGCTACAATAGGGACATAGCCAATATTGTGTCATAGGGGTTTGTTGGAGTGTGACATAGGGGAGAGGCGTAGGGGGAGGGAAGAAAAACCCATCTTTTTTAGGTCTCCAGCTTCAAAATGGTGCAATATTTGTGCCTCCAAACGTAATAAATTTTATTGTGAGCATTTTTTATCATTTTTTGCCATGAAGTTTTTTTTCAAGCTTGGGCCATGAAGGGGAGCAGGGGGTTAAATCCCCCTTCCTGGCTACGCCACGGAGCTACATCAAACAAATCCCAGTTTAGGCAGAAATGAAGAAATATCTAAATATTAAACTTACCTCCCAATAATAACAGAGGAGAATCTGATTGGTTCCTTTATGAAATGAGAAAGCAAAGCTCCTTGACAACCAAGAAGATTCCATCTCATCATCTTATCACTACAGGACATAGACAAAGAGGGGTCACCCCGACCAGGTTTTGTCCTTAATACACGAGTCACATGATATTCTGTCCCTTCAAGCTTTAAATCCTGTACTTCCCCAGGGGCACACTTAGCTCCTGTTCTGTATATGTCGTCTTTGTCATGTTCACAATAGTCCCTCTTCAAATTGATAAATAATTCACTATCATTTTTAGTTTTAGTTGATTCTTTTTGAGTAATTGTATTTTCTTGACATAGTAATTCTTCATCTGTTGTCTTACTTGCATCAGATATTGTGTTGTGTCCCTGACTTTCAGAACTGTCCATTTCTACACCTTCAATGCAAACTGATGTCCTACCTGAATCTGTCCTTCCGCTCTCATCACTATCTTTGGTATCTCTCAACAAATTTTCATCAGAATTTTCTTTGGAACATTGAGCCCCACTCTGTGATCCTTGTATCACAAGTTTTAATGGATCCTGATCCAATGTGTTGGTATGCCTCTGCCTCTTAGGACAAGCTCTCTCATCTTCTAAACTTAATGCTCTTTTGGTAATTCCTGTCTTCTCTAAAGTGACACCAACCTGCTCTCCACTATCGCTGCCAAAATCTTTTTGCTTCTGAAAAGAGGAACTGGTTACCATGGACATCTCTGTTGGGTATGTTCCATTCTTTGGGAAGATAGATGCATCACCACCTGTAATAACCATCAACGAAAAAATAATTAAAAATATAGATGTCCATCATAGCTCAGACTGTTGGCTTCTTGTACAAAACCATACACTTGAGGGCAGTGATGCCATAGGCCTAGCATGATCATCAATAACTTTTTTGGGTGACAAAATACCTTTCACCCTATCCTCTCCACAATATATGTTCAAAAAATGTAATCTTCTGACATTAAATGCATTGAAAGTACTTACATACATGTTACTGTTCACATACCTGATACCTATAGGTACTGTACATACCAAATTTGAGTGCTACTTGTTATCAAATTCAGTTGTAACACTTGCCATGTTTTTAATTGGTTTATTTCATTCCATTTTCATAACTAGCTTGTTTACAAGTGAAATGCTGGATGAGTGGGACAGAATGCCTACAATTTTGGGTCACAAACAGCAAAGAAATAAACAGCATCAGGTCAATGTTAATAAATCTAAATTTTTTGTTTTTAAGTCCTTTTATACTGTATTTTTACACATTGGTGCACCATACAGTATATGAGCATTTTGATGCAATATGATAAATGCAAACTATTATGAACTAGCCCAAGACTTGGCAAGAATTTGGGTATATGAGTGAACAACTGAACCAGATGTTGAATGGGTTTGAATATTCATTAACAATCAACCAGTCCTAGGGCCACACAAATCTATGAATATCCAAATAATTGTCTTGGTGTTCACTTCTGCAGGCATTGGGGGTACGAATGAACAAGAAATATGTGGTACATCCTGCTTAATCGGCAAACTGTTTTTTGAAAAATGAAAATATCTTTAGTTTGAAGTTTACAACAGTTCCAAACTTACAAGGTGTGAGACTTGAGAAAAAATGGAACTTGACTCCATTCTTAATATGACAACGGTGGGACTCATCAGGTGAAGTAAAAATGCTGTCCTCACTGGAACTGTCATAGGCTGACAGAAGCTGATTGTACAGGTATCTAAAATAGGAAAATATAAAAACCAGCAATGTTATTTACATATCAAATCTTTTCAAATTAACTTACTATCATTTTGACTTTAACATTCTGTAGTAAACTACGATAATCTTATGACAGTAAAAAATAAATACAAAGGAAAATATTCTCACTTCCGCATACACTGGCATTAGAATTGCTGACATTACTAGAAATGTTTACATATCATTATTTGCAATGTATTCTTGCACACATTTTACAGTAAGTTGTGATCAATGTAAAAAAATGATAAAGATGAATAATCACTGCTCTTAGTAATTAACAGAAAGGTAAACACTCAGCTATTAGCTGAAACTGTGTACTTGTTTAAAGGGAGAAGGCAGTCCCCCCAAATTTTTTTTTCAAAATTTTGCTAATCTTTCAGATCTCTTATTTCTCTCACATGTATTTTCATAATGTTCCAGTGTAAAATCATTGAATATTGAGGGTAAACCAATGACTTATTCTGCATAAATTTAGGAAATAAGTAACAAAAATATTGTCACATGATTCATAGGAGCCATTCCTGAACTGGGGTACACTACTTCAAATTGGGGGACTGCATTTTCCCTTTAAAATTAGTTTCAATAACAACAATCTGCAAATAAATATGAAAATGCACACAGAAAAATGAAGTGGGTGGATGTATGCTTTGGTATGATCATACTTTGATCCTCTTTACATTGTACATAGGGTATTTACCTCAAGAAAGCTCTCCTGGCTAAAACTTCTGCATGACTATCATTCAGAACCTCTCCTGTATGGAGAAAGATTGCAACAGAGAACCAAAGGAATCAATGCAATTTAAATGAATCATCTCAAAAATATTAAAATATATTTCATAAATTTACAATGGTAACTAAAATCTACATGTAACTTCTCTTCTCACACAGTAAGGAAGACTTAAAAGATACTAAAACAAGATTCACAAAAATTCACACATTCCTGCGGTATTGTTGATCCCCTCCCTCCCCTCCCCATTAATGTACCAACATGCATGAAGCCTTCGGAGGAAGAATGTCATGCAACCACCATAAAAGTTCCATTTCATGTATTTAAGTCAAAGTCATGATAATGAAATATGGGATGAAGGACAAGGATAAGTGGTATTTTATTAAACTTTTAAGGGAAAACACAATCCCCCCAATTTACATTAGTGAACCCTGTCATCCTAACGCAGGAATGGCTGAAATCAATCATGCGACAATTGTTCTATTACCTATTTGTTTAATTCTTGCAGAATTACTCCTTAGATTACCTTCAATATTCAATGTTTTCATAGCACAGGGCTCAACAAATACGTAAGTTCACTAGCCCAGGACTACAGTACCTAAAACCACACATGGACTAGTGACAATTATCTATGAAAATTAAGCCCCATGAGCTGGAGCAAATGATGTGAACAGTAGATGAGTAGTTGTAACGAAGCCTACTGTATACCTTTACAGGCTATAGTGCAAATGTCCTTCAAGCTAGTTGATAAGTGCCCTGTGGGCTAGTGGAAATGCTTCAGAAATTTTGAGCCCTGTTTCATACAGTTAACATAATTATATTTTACTTGTGAGTGAAAAAAGACAAGATTTTGTAATATTTAGTAGATTTTTAAAAATAGACTTGGGGCAACTGCTCTCTCCCTTGAAAGTCAATATTGTGCTGTTATATGAGCTAAGAGCCTTCTACATGTCATTTACAATACTCCAACCAAATGAAATGTATACCTTTAGAATCCATTTTGCCTTTACCAATACACTTTGAGCCAGTTGCTATGGATACCACCTCAAGATCACCATTTCCTGTAGTAAGAAAAACGTAAATGAATTTCAACTTTTCGATTACTTCACAGGGCCTTAGCCTGGGAGATACACATATTTCTAGGGGGCAGTTCATGACAGCCTCTAGTGGCATACCTAGGATAGCTTGCATCCAGGTTGAGCTTTCCTTTGCCACCCACAGCTGCCCTCTGTAGGTCTAAGGGGAGGAGGTGACTTTTATGTTAGTAAGTTTCCAAGGTGCAAATTGATGTTGTCTTTGGCAAAGCTTTGAACTGATTACATGTTTTGTTGTGTCTTTTTTCTCATTTCTTTATAATGGGGATAGGTGATGTTTTAGGGCCAGAGTGACACAACTACTCTTTGACTTTCTGTGCTTTTGTATGCAACAGAGTGTTGAGCAAAACTTTGCCTGACAGGGGAGCAGTCTGAAGCCCTAACAAGGGTAATGGGTTGCAGGATTTCTACTGCTTTTGGACTTCCACTGGAGAAAATTTGAAACTTATATAACAGAAAATTGTAAAACATTGGGTTTTTAGAGAGGAAAATTGAAAAAGTTCAGAATTTGCCCTAATTTAGAGCAAGGATCAAGTAAATCCTGGGGGCAACTGGCCATCCTCGGGATTTGGCTATATACCCTCTGCCCCTTATATCCATGGGCCCATGACTTACTTGGCTCTTTTCCTTCTTTAGGCTATTGGGCCAAATATAGACATTAGCATACTGATCTGTTTCTTTCAGTTCCTGGTCATCCACACGGCCAGAAGCTGTGCTGATAGTAGGTAGGACTTGATATCTTTCCAAGTGGGACATTATATGGTGATAAATAATGTGTTCGAGGAGCTTACATACAATGGAAGTAAGTGATATAGGATGATAATTTGCAGGTATGGATCTGTCACCTTTTTTGTAGATGGGAATAACATTTGCATCGCGCCAGTCTCGTGGAAGATTACCTGTATTAATGGTTTTTTGAAAAAGTTTTTGTAGCACTGGGTTAAACTAGGGCTAAGCTTTCAGAGCAACTTTGTAAAATTTTTGCAGGGATGTTGTCGTGACCCATAGCTTTTTGAGGTTGGATGTCAGCAAGTAACTTCTACACACCATTTACTGTGATAGTCAGCTTGTCTATAACATAACATAACAAACTTAAGGGCAAAGGAGGGCAAAAGTACCATAAGATGCCCTGTAACCCAAAACAAACCTAATACCTAACAAAGCCCAGCAAAATCAGATTCTGCCACAGTCACAATAAAACTTGTCAATGTTAATCTTGAAGCAATTGACTGAAGTGGAATTGACAACCCACTTAGGCAGACTGTTCAACTCATTGACCACTCTATGAGAGAAGCTGAACTTTCAAATGTCATGCCGAGAGAAACATTTCACCAATTTCTTACAATGGCCTCGAACATGGGATTTAGCACAAACCTTTAAGTAGTCACAATTAGACAAAGAATTCTCACCAGAAAGAAATTTGAAAACTTGCAGCATATCCCCCCTAATCCTTCCTAATTCAAGAGTAGTAAGTCCCAAACATTTGAGCCTATCATGATAAAGGGAGATTACACACTTCGGAAATAAGCCAAGTGGCCCTCCTCTGGACCTACTCTAAAAGAAACTTTTCCTTTTCATATTTGAAATGCTACATGGCTTCAAACAGGGCATGTCCATTCTGATGTCCATTCAATGGATAAAGTGGCTGAACTGCAAGAGGACTTTAGATATCTTGTATAAATGGTCTTGTGATTGGCAAATGCTTTTTAATACACAAAAGTGTAACTGTCTTCATTTTGGTCACTCAAATGCTCAAGCTAACTATTATGTAGGTGGTGTTCAAGTTGAAACTATTGAGTATGA
>WURT03665243.1:0-17805 GCA_009936505.3 Holothuria glaberrima | reverse complement strand
TCCCTTTCTCCAAACCCTAGAACCTCCCCAAGCTTATCAAAATATAGCTGCTTTCAGTTTACCAGTGTAATGAAGTCGTCGAAACCTCAGTGCATTTTTGCATTCTGGTTATATTACATGAGGTGTCTGTTGGTGTGATTCCTTTTGGTCATTAAAATTATAACAGCAAAACCCAATGTATCCAAACCCTGTTTATTGTTTAGCTGAAATCCTCTTAATCCCAACTGGCCTAGCCATTTTCCCATAATAATATTAAGCACTATTAAGGTGGCATCCTCCAAATTTTCAGTGATATTCAAATAGCATAGTGATGAATGTCACAAATTTGGATGCAACTTGATTGTAGTGCCAAAATAATACTAAAGAGAGATTTTGTTGTAATTTTGAATTTAAAGGTAAATGTATTGGTGTAAATCTACTTTACGTACTTTTAATCTTATTGACATTGAAATTTAAGATTTTAAGTGGTTATGTCATTATTTCAATGTTTAAATTCTATTTGCTGGCTTCAAAGTTACAATTTGACTTTTCATTTCATGACTATAACTTTAAATTGAGACTCAAGAAGTTGAAACTTTGGACTCTTCATTTCATTATTTTGACTTAAATTTCATTAATTTAACTTTTGGTTTCATCAGTTTAACTTTTCATCTTTATTATGTGACTTTAAAATTCAAAACTGTTTTCCAATGTCTTTTGTTTAACTTTAATATTATTAATTTAACTTAAATGTAATTTTTGTCACTTTTAAAGTCAGATTTTTTAATTTTAATCTGTAGTATCCTTTTTCCTTTGGAGTCATAATGGGGACTCATTTAATTAAACTCTGAAGTCACTGAATTTTAAAATAATTAATGTCACATAATGTCCATTAATTTTATCATTAAGTGTTAAGAATTTGACACTCCTTAACATTTTATGACAAGTTGATTATTTTTTTCAACATTTTCTTGACAAGTTTATTATTTGACTATTTTTCATTTTGCAGCTGCTGTTATTAAAAGAGTTGCAGATGTTACTTTTGATTTCATGGTTATGATTTTATAATCCCATAAAAGTGACTTCAAAATCCTTTTTTGAAATATTTAAAATCTAACTTTTAATGTCATATTTTTAACCTGTAATTTATTGTTTTGAAATTCAAAAGTTTTCTTTCTTGTGAAGTCAGAAAGTTGCTTTTTGCCTCATTGAGTCAAAGTATGGACTCTCAATATCATTAATTTTACATTATTTCTTTCTATTTTCATATTGAAGTTACAGTTTTGTGTTTTTGTCATTATTTTGGGCACAAGAATTCATTTATTTGATCTTCAGATAATGGCTTCAACTTTAAAGATTACTGATTTTATGATTATGACTTAAAATCTAATGGAACTGATTTAAAAAAACAAACATTTTTTGTTGAATCTTTTTATACTGATTTTGGATCTCATTCATCAAACTTTTAATCTCATTAATTTGCCTTTTTTCTGACCTTAAAGTTTAAATTGTGAATTGTAATGCCATTATTATTACTTCTAATGACATTATTTAGACTTTTACTCTTCTTGGCTGTACTTACAAAGCCAAAATTTTGACTTATGATTGTCATTATTTTGACTTGGTAAATACCATTATTTTGTATTTAAAAGTCAAGATTTTGAATTCCAATTCAATTATTTTAAAATTTAAACTAATCGATTTGAAAAATTCAGTGATTTGACTGTAAGAATCAAAAGAGTTCCAAATTGAGATTTAAATTTTATAATTTGAAAATTGTATTAATTTGACTTTAAGTCTTATAATTTTGACTTTCTCAATCACAACTTTTCCATTTAATCTCATTCTTTTGATTTTGGGTTTCATTATTGTAACTTTCAGAGTCCCTGTTTGGGGAATATTTCCACTATGCATCCATTATAACATTGAAAATTTTTTAAATGTAACTCAAAAATTTAAAGTTGATATTTTCACACTAAAGGTCGTCAATCAATGAGATTCAAAGTCACAGTAATGAGATTAAATGTGCAACTTTTCAAGTCACCTTTAATGAGATTATACACCATAGTTATGAAATGAAACTTTCAAAAGTTACATTTGTTACTCCTTTATGTGGAAATAGTAATTGCAATATCAAATCATCAAATAAAAACTCAAAATCTGACTGGTCATGGGAGAATATTGGGACCTAAAGCAAGTGTGATGAGTTTTTACTCCAAATTTTGACCTTAAAGTGAAAATGATGAAATGAAACTACAGATGTAAAACAATTGGGATCAAAGTAAAGGTATTTAATGTTAGAGAAAAGACAATTGGAAGTCACATTTGAGTCGTACCTTCAAGGTCTCAATATTGAGATTAAATTCAAACCATGGAGACCAAAAGGTAAAATAAGGTGTTATTCACAAAGTTATGAGCACAAGAATAAGAATTTAAATATGTGTATAAGATGAACAGTCTAAGTTTGACTCTTAAGTCACTATAATGAGATTTTATGTGAAAGAAATGAAATGAAAAGTCGAAGAAAAGACTTCAAAAGTCAGACCAAAGAATTTAACCAGGGGTATTTCCAGGATTTACTTGATGGAGGTTCCCTGAAGGAGGGGGAAGGGCAAAGCAACCTGATGCCCTTTCAAAAGAGTGGGTTGTTTGGAAAAAGGAAAGTTTTCCGTGGGCTTTATGTGCCAAAAATTTTGGTCTTAAGTGGAAAAAGTTTGAAAATGTGGGTTTTCTTTGCAAGAAGTACATTAGGACAAACTATAAGCTACTGGTTGTTGTTGGGGATTACATTCTTAATCATGCCCATAGAGACTTCAGGTTAAAATTGGAAAATTTCCGTGATGGTTAGGGCTGCAACCTTCTCTTACAGGAGGCCAAGCGTCCTTGCTTCCATTCTGGCACCACCCCAATTTAAAGAAAGACACTCATCACTACAAGTACACTTTTGTTAGATTTGTATAGTTCATACAGGCTGGAGCTGCATGTAACGTCTTTACAGTGTGTACAGTATAGAAACATTAGCCACTTTCGAGACATCGTACAACTTTCACTTATTGTCCACAATGGTTTGCCATTTATTGCTGTTCAAGATCAATATTATGCTAGCTCTGAAATAGATGTGGTGAGATGAGGAACCTTAATGCCTAGGTCACATTTAACCCCGCACCCGGCCGATGTGTCCAATTTTTAGACATCGGCCGATTTTCTTGGATGTATGCGCAACATTTATACCGTTTTCGGCTGGTCTCCGGCCGGTACTTATCTGGCACTCTCCCGACACTCATCAGATGCTCCTGTGGTATTTGTCCAGGCGCCAACAGTTCTTAAAGTCCGCACACCCTGTACTGCGCCTGTCGATTGCCGGGCGAACATCAGCTGGAATCCGGTGGCCATGGATCAGTTTGAGGGTGCAGGATAGCCTCTAATTATAAAGGTTGCCACTCTGCCCTTCTCCATTTGCCTCCCAAATAACTTTATGAGAAGAAGAAAGAGGAAAATGGCACCCATTCCTCCACAACTCATGAGAATGGCCATTCTGAGAGAATGATTGGATTTTGCTCGCTACCGGTACATCGTAACAAGTATCCTAACTGCTTTCAGTGGCATGGGCACGTGGGAGGATGGGGTGCATGTTCTCCCACCAGTCAATTTCTGAAAAGTAAAAATGATCCCAAAAAGCATTTAAGCTATAGATTTCTGTTGGGAATAGGGTGTGGTGCATTTTTGACCATGTGATGGATGTATTGCAATCATTTTCTATAATCACAAATGTTTCATGAACTATCATAATTTTTGCAAATCCTTCACCAACTATCAAAATTTGGCACGCTTTAAACCTTACTTCAATACTGTTCTTATTACCAGTATCTTCCGATAGCAACTTTCAGAGAGCACAGCAGCAAAAGTAGAAAGCTGTTCACGATTTACTTGGATAAAAATGGCTTATTGAGTGGCATGTAGGTTCTTGGGCAATTGAAAGTACTTGTCTCGATGTAGAGCGTGGATGTGGATTGTCATGGAAATTCTATTCCGTGAGAGCTTTTGGCGCACTTCGCGCATTCGTCACGGTTTGTGCTCCATATCATGACCATTATTAACTGTATTAAGGTAATAATACATGGGACTATTCTGATCACAATGCTTTCCAACAAACAGAGATACATATCCAAACATCTTTAGAGGCCTTGCATCAATATGGGATCTTTCGATCCAATTTGTAGCACGATGTGGAAGGTTGAAAGTACTTTTTCCAGAAATTTTCACCATGCGCTTCGCTCGCAGCCATTAAATGTATGGACAGATGGATGGTGAGTATTAATACACTTAGGACGAAAAAGCATTCTGAAACTGCTTGTTAGTCCTTCACCCCTTTACTATACCTATCAGGGAGGTCTAATATCTCCCCCCGTACCTACACTCTCCCTCCCATTCCCCCTTGCAGGAAACTGTTCGTCTGAATTTTATTCAAAATTAGCAAAAATCAGATAGTTGTAAAGTTACAGCGTTATACTGTATATTACCATTTGGATGTAAAGCAATAAGCATAACGTCATTGCCCCATTTTATATAATTAATCTAGGGCTTCCAGGAGTCCTATACAGGTATCTGCTAACCTTGAGATGCCCTTTGGAAATTTTCTAGTCCAAGAATTTTTCTGTGTGGACTCCATGCACTTTTCCCTAATAGGAGGCAGTAAAGTAACCAGTTGGGGGGGGGGGGGGTTCAGGAGGCTTGTTGGCAACATATTCTTTTCTTAAACAAAAAACTATCCCTGTTCACCTAAACAAAAAATAGAATTCACTAAATTATGGACATTTTCCAGTTATATATAATCAGTTCCAAAAATATAAATATTCCGGCAAAGATAGCACTCTTTTGCATCTAAGCAACCTTAAATTAACAAAAATTATCAAAGGGGAGGATGACAAAGGAAGGATCCCCACTGCTGTATACAAACGCATGGATGCATAAAAAGTGCAATTTCAGCAGACTTGGGGGTTCACCTAGGTGGTATTACGACATCATCTGTAATACCCCCAATCATCAGATCCTGGCGGCATTACTGACCGCTTTAGTGACAGAAGAAAAAAGGGAAGAAGAGAGAAGCTGCAGGCGCAAAGACTCGGGGGCAGAAGATGGTGAGTGCCTTAGTGTTTGGAAATGCAAGACAGCACTATGTGAAGCCTGAGCAGTTGTAACCTGATCACCCAGTGTGACTCCGGCTTTTATATCGGCAAACGCTCACTGGTGGCAGGCCAGACATCGGCCGGGCACCAGCCGATGTTTGGCCGAAAATGACCCGGCACCTGGACGATTGTCAGATGCCCGGTCAGACACCAGCAGGACAGCCGATGACATTCCGATGCCTAGCGTCGGGACTGATTTTAACTGTGAGTTAAAATGCACAAAAATTACCCGGCGACCGGCAGGTGACCTGCCAGCGCCCGGCCGATAGTGCCTAGAAATATGCCGGGAACTAATCGTAAACCCATCAGGACTTAATTGTGACTGGGGTATCACATGACATGGGTTGAGAAGAACATTCTCTCAGACTTACTTTTTACTGTGGCTTACTGACACATGCAGATTAATTGAGAATGCCATCCTATTGCAACCAGAATGCAAGACATTCACACTCGCAAATGAAAACAGAAGAAGGGGGAAAAGAAAAATGATGCATTGTGCGTCAATAGGGACAGAACCTGAGACATCCACATGCTTACAAATGGAAGTCGTTCGCCTAACCCATCAGGCCACATTAGCTACTCGTTACCAACTCCGTTTGATTAATATATAAACCCTGTTGAGCATCATGAGTACTTTCAGGGGAATTAGTAATGCTAACAAATGTAATTGATTGTGTCTTTAACCAGGGTGAAGTGCTCACTCGAAGGTATTACTTCCCATGCTTTAACTGGGGATCGTCAAACAGTTCTGCAGTCTGATATAAGCAGCCAATTGTGCTCTCGTACTGTTCGTCGTTCTTGCTTTTCGCTCGTAATGAACTATCAGTGTGTCACGTGATCACTGGCGAAGCAAGCACTTATTTCCAAGGGAGATACAACTTTTAGCTGAACCTTCTGGCCTTAAAAGATAACTATGCAGTGCTTATTGCACAATTTTTCCATACAGGGACTTGATCATCTTATCTGTTCACTGTGCCCACCCCACTCCACGAAGTCTTCAATTCTGAAGAAAATAAAACGGAACTTTTTGGTTTGTTGCTCTATTTCCAGTTGTAGTTGGGCTATTGTGAAGAGGGTTTACCCATGCAATGCATTACCTAAAAAATAACATTAACTTTTGCTTCAATAGATCACTCGGACGTTTCAAAATATGGGCAGTGAAGGGTAATGACCTCTTTTTAAAGAATAGCAGTTAACAAAAACTATAAAGAGAGCGGTTAAGAATGTTATACACTTGTTTCAAAAAACCGTAAAATTTAACTGTCTCTCAAGGAATATACCTCACACTGTAACAAAGCTAAAAATGTTGTTTCATAAATTAACTCTGTTTATAGCTATCATCTATTAATCTACAACTTACTCTATACTCATTAGATTAACAAAAACAACAAGACGCTGAATGAAAACACTGTGACAAGTCCATAAAACGACTGCTATACTTCGCATTCGCTCGTAAAAATGGGGTTTGATCAGTGATTCCACCTGGGGTTTAGTTAGGGATAAGGTTAGAGTTAAGTCAGTTTAGGGGTTAGACTAGGGTTAAGTGGCCTGGTAAATGAGCAATCTCTGAAGCACTAAACGACAAGGATATCACATGAGTACTATTTGAAGGGGCTTATTGAGTTGGTTCACAAAATTCGTGATTTTCTTCACAACTGTTGAGATTTACTCACATCTTGATGGTAAATGATCAAACTAAGAGATTCTGCACATCTGACTCCCAACTGAAATGGCTATGATAGGGTAATTAATGATTAAAATCATTTATTACAACTTTGTGACCAGACACTTTTTACCATTATGTAGTAATCATATGCAATCCCTTTCCACAAGAACAATATAATTTCTCACATTTTCAGTAACTGTAGGAAGTGAAACATGAGTAATGAGGCTAATAAGAAGCATTGTTATGCAATGATTTCCTTCAAACTTGTCACAAAAATAATCGATGTCAACTCAATGAGCCCCTTTAACCATATTCTGGAGTTTGCGTATGATCTAGACTTTTGTCTTATTGACTTGGGTGTTTTAACTTTAGGCTATGAAGTTTACAGATAAGCCTAGTCTTTACTATAGTGTAGGCCTAGCCTAATATGAGTGAACTATACAAGGTTAGGACAGCCTGTGACTCATTTTACGAAAGATAGATGATTAAAGTACCATACATGTTCTAGCAAGACGAGGAATAATTTTAGCCCCCCAAAAAAGAGAAAGAAAATTCTAAGCCTTTTGTAGAGAAGTAAAGTTGTACTGTTATATGTAGGCTACTTGTTATGTGAAACTTATGTTATTTGTGTAGTTTTCTGGGGGTGGGTTCTACTGCGAAGGATGATCATGGCTTGTTTCGGCCTTCACCGTGAAAGTGTCTATGTTGCCCTGAAATTTTTAGGCCCTGGAGGCAAACTCTGTTGGAAAACTCTGCTGGCATCCCTGAACTGGGTGTGGAGAACTGCAAAAATGGATGTTTGACATTGTTTTAGACACTTCTTTGAAATTTTTAACTCTCTGTCTGTCTTTCTGTCTGTCTGTCTGTCTGTCTGTCTGAATGTCTGTCTGTCTGTCTGTTTGTCTGTTAATATTGGTTAAAGGCTTCTCCTGTCGGCAAGTTCTTTGACCTTTCCTTGTCAAAGTAGGTAAGATTATGTTACATATCAGGGACGTGATAATAATGGTAAGAGGTGTAGGTCAAAAGTCATTTTTGGTTGTGAGAGGTCAAAGAGTGAAATCATGCAAAAGCCTTCAACCCTTGGTAGTTATGTTGGAATCTTTCAAATGTGACAGGAGTGTTCAGTAAATGATGGGTCATCAAAGTTACACTTGTTAAAGTAGGTCAGAGGTCATTGGGGTCAAAGAGAGGTCAAACAAAAGGAGGTCAAGCAGTGCAATCATGCAGATGCTTTGAACTCCTAAGAGTTATTTTTGAATTTTATAAAATATGGTAAGAGTGTTCAGTAGATGATGGGTCATCAAAAGTGTACTTTTGGGTCAAAGTTCATTTTGGGTTATAGAGAAGTGACACAGTGAATTCATGCAAAAGCCCTCAACTCCTAGGGGTTATATCCAAATCTTATAAAAGTTGACGAGAGTGTTCATTGGATGACAGGTCATCAGAGTTGTACTTTTGAAGTAGGTCAAAGGTCTTTTGGGGTTAAAGAGAATTTTAACAGTGAAATCACACAAAAACTTTCAACTCCTAGGGGTTAGTACCAAATTTGATCAATTTTGGCTAGAGTGTTCATGACATTTGAATTTAAGAAGTGGTTCAAAGGTCATTTAGGGTCAAAGAGAAGTCAAACAGGGATATCACTCAGAAATCTTCATCTCCAAGGTGTTATAACCAAATCTTATCAAAAATGGTCAGAGTGATAAGTAAATGACAGGTCATCAAAGGTAGACTTTTGAATTGAAGTAGGTCAAAGATCATTAGGAGTCAGAGAGAGATCAAACAGTGAAACCTTGCAAATGCCTTTAACTCCTAGGGGGTTAAAACCAAATGTTATCAAAGTTGGCCAGAGTGTTCAATAGATGGTGGGTCATCCTAGATGTATTTTTCGAGGTAGGTCAAAGGTCATTTGGGGTCATAGAGAAGTAAAACACTAAAATCATGCAAAAGCTTTCAACTTCTTGTAGTTAGATATACCCAGATTAAATCAAAGTTGGCCAGATTGGTAAGTAGATGATGGGCATCATAGTTACTTTTGAAGAAGGCCAAATGTCATAAAATGGTTGAACAATGGAACCATTCAATAGCATACAACTTCTGGGGGTTGTGTCTAAATCTTATCAAAGTTGGCAAGAGTATCCAGTAGATGATGGATCATCTAAGTTGTGCATTTGAAAGTAAAGGTTGTTTGGGATCAAAGAGGTCAAATAGTAGAATCAAGCAATTTTAAGCTTTTAAATACTAGGGGTTGTATTTGAATCTTATCAAAGTTTGCCAGAGATTTCAGTTAATGATTGGTCATCATACATGTACTTTGTGTTGATGTTAAATGTCATTTAATCACAAAAGGTCAAATGGTGAAATTCATGCCAAAGCTTTTCCATTATAGTTTTGGATTTGTATGATATATTTTGCCATTGGAATAATATTTTGATTGGCCTGACAAATTTGGGTGTAAATATCACTTTATTTTGTCAGCAGAATTACTTACCTACAGTATTGTGCCCACAAACTTTTAAAGATATCTCAAGCTAGGCAGCTTTTGATATGCTACTGCTGTGACCATTTACATCTACAGCACCTAAAGTACTAGATTATGACTGTCCATGGCCTGTTTGCTTGGATCCCTATGAACTACATGTGAGGGAAGTTGTAGTTGAGCTGCAACATCATTGATGCTCTTGTTGGAAATATCTACCTCTCAACATTGTTAGAGCTTCTCTTTAACACATACACACATTCAGTGTATACAAAACTTTGGTCATTCAAAGATTGGGCTCAAATTTTAGGAATAATCTCACTGGGTTTTGGAAGTCTACAAAATTTGTATATCATTGGTCACAAAAAGTAGTAACTAAATATTTTTGGGCATTTTCTTCATTTTTCCTTGCCATTTCAGAATTATTTGGGGAAAATTTTGGCTCTCTCTCGTAGGACCCATTGCTCCATACTTGAAACCATAACTTGAAATGCTGTTTTATCCAAATTTTTCCATTATTTGAACTACAGTTGGTCCTGATATGTTCGGATAAACAGGGACTAAATGTACTACTTAGATAGGATAATGATATTGTGATCTCAACATATGGCATGTTATGAAGGACAGTAAAGCTGTCAAACTTAAATATTTGTAAATAAGTGGTATCACACCCTGTTTAAAAAAAGTTACATTTTGTGTTAATTCCTATTGAAATCAAGGAAAATATAAAGTTTAATTCTTTATGAAACAAGGCCATGGTTGTAAAAAAGAGTGATTATTTTATATTTCCTTGGACTTTGACTGAATTTTTCTCATAACTTTCTGAGAATGCAATGAACGACATAAAAGTATGTTTCCTGCATTTAGACTTATCTTCAAAAATTGATGTTGTTATATTGTTGTGATGGTAAGAAAAAGTCTTAAAGTAAGTGTATTCTGATAGTTTTAAATGTCTTATTGCAGTGAAAAGATGTATGTCATATGTTTACATCGTAGTGAATGTGATCTTTGTACTCTCTAATACTGCCATTTCAGGAAAACCTCTCTCAGTGGCTCCATAGCACAGGGTTAAAGCTGAGTGGAAATACTCTGTCAGTATCAAAGAAAACCAGAAAGCTGAAAGGTCTCTGGCTTATGTCACCTCAACCACTCTCAAAAGGTTTGTAGCCATTCATTTTTGTTCCCTTGATGGAAGGGACAGTTTTCATTTTGTACATGTAGCGTGTGTACTGCAGGTTTCCAGAACGTAGAGAGGAATTAAGAACTATAGAGGTGATCTTTCGCACTTAGTGTAAGAATAAAGAAATAAATGTTATTAGAAGCACCAGTCATAGTTAAAGTTGGGTTTACAGTCCTTTTCCCTGGTGTTTGAATATAATTATCTAGTTTTCTATTACAGTTGTGCGTCTATCCAGTTTATATTTGTTTTGTTTTTCTTTACTATGATATATTTTCTGCACACATATACCCCACTGATTTGAAGTATTTCATGAATTTTGTTGTCAAGAATAATGTCAGACTTCCATTTCACATTGTATTCTGAGACCTCTTGAAAATAAAGTGTGTTTCCTATATTTTGAGGGAGTTCAAGCATATTTCATTGTTTAAAGTTTTGGTTAAAATGATGGTAAGGCACCAGCAGCATTTGCAACAGCTTCAAATTCTTTCAGCCCTAGTAGAATATCATATATCTATTGCCATATATCATGCAAATTACTCAAAGACATTTTGCTTCATCTGTGCACCAACTAGGAATTAAATGAGAATGACAAGCAGCATTAAGTGGATGTTTCTCTTTCTTTTTTACCTTAGACTGGCGTTATTTTGAAGTCACAGTTCAAAATGAAGTTTTACCAACTGCAGCAATGATTGTGCCAAAGGCTCCCTGGATTGGTATCACAAATGACTTTGGCCACCATAAGTTTAAGAATCTTCGGAAAAAAGGCAAAACTCTTAGAATGGTCTCCTATCTGAGCAATTCAAATGGTGTTGGTTATATCAGTGCAATGAAACACAACAGTAGGTGTTTCTAAAATGTGTTTACTTACTACCATTTTAGTTAGCTGAATTTAAAGGTCTGTGGACATGTAACAAATTAAGTTGTTCCACTCAATAAAGCTAGATTAAGATCCCCAGATCAAAAATCTGTTGGAATTATTTGAATAACTTTTACCATTCTGAAGATATTTCTCTTCAAAGTTTGACCATTTGTGGGAATTGTTAATTAGCTATGCAAAAGTATGATGTGGAGTGTTGCACAGTGTCTGTACTTCTTTTGTTATTCCTTTACAAATTATCTGTTAATTACTGTATAGATAGTTTCTTGTTTTGTGTTTAATGTGGATATTTCTAAAGTACTAAATAGCTACTTCCAAAAGTAACCCCTCAGGGTATCCCAAAATTACAGCTGTCCTTGGAATGAAGGCTAAACTAACAAAGGATAACATTACATCAGTGTTAGCGCTAGGATCAAAATATAGGGAGGGAGAATTCCCCCACTTTCAAAATTTTTTTGCAGGATCTTCAAATTTTTAGGGGGGATCCCTGGGAAAAAAAGGGGGACCCCTGGGAAAAGAAGGGGGGGAGTTTTTACATGCAGTATGTTAGGCCTAGTACTGCTAGCCTACTGCAGATAGTACAGCCGTACGCACATGCATGTTGCCTGCATCGTCAACAAAGCGTTCATTGTAGGTACAGTCTGTGCACTGTGTGCAGCAGTATTTCCGTGGTCAGTGTGTGCACGGCAATAGGTAGGGTGGGGTACACCTCAGCAAGTCATATTGATTCACAGTTCATGGCATTACTATGACTATCACTTGTAAGTACTATGTGTGTACTGTGTAGTTAGATGAGGTTTTATGGGCTCAGGTTCTATCAATATTATGCACTTATCAATTGTATGACGCACTCCTTGACCCCCGGGGAAGGTGCGTCACGGATGTGTCATGTCCACGAACTCGGAGAAGAAGGGGTCTGTTAAAGTACAGCTTTGGTGCGTTGCAGAACTACTGCAGGGTGCACGTATGTGGGTCAATGTCTGTTCTTGCTTTCCCAATTTAGTGGAACTGGTTCTATTAGCTAGTGTATGGTGCACAACAGAGCAACGGCGGGAAAAAATTAGCAAAGTGGGAAGCTCTTTCAAGGGAAATTTTGCGACTCGCGGAAGTCCCGCCACGCCAAAAGAAAAAAAAAAATCTGTAACGATGTGAGATATTGGAATGATTATAAATCCAACATGAAGAAAAATAATTGTTCACTACTGTAGTTGAAACCTTTAAAAAATAAACATTTTATTTAGTGTTTTCACCATGTAGGAAATTCGTACCCGGGTACCCGTATTTTTGCAACATCTGACTTCAGCCTGCAATATTTACACTTCAAGTCGTGGTTTGACGAATCGGCCCCTCATCTCTTCTCTGATCGGATCGATCTGATAAAAAGTAGGCTAGACATCACAACGCTTTACTAAATTAACTTCGTTTGTGCCATTGGTTCTTAATATCGTGAGTTTGAAAATCAGACAATATTTCAATCAAACACATTTTAAACAAATCCTAGGACCTATCATCATCTACTGTGGCTTTGTGTTCAGAGTGCTGTAATGTCGGTGTGCATCGTAACAAAATAAAAAATAACTTAAGTTTGTCACTGCAACTTTTGCACCCCTTAAGTACCTCAACCATGTGTTCAAATTTCTCATAAACTGCCTTCTTGTTACTCTTTAAAAAATCTGCTACCTACTGATGCACACTGTTCTTTCGTGGTAATGACAGTAAAAATCTTTCTGATGCATCTCCTTGGCCGAGATTTCACCTGTACAGTATCGGGAACTATGTACGGTTCGATACGGTAGACACTGTGCATGTCGTTATATCACACACGAACGTTCATTCATTACGTGGGGGTGCTCTGTTCGATATACTGTGCTCTAGCAGTGCACGTTACTTTGGCATGCTCTACTTTAGCAAATGGGTTTTACAAAAAAATGAGGATTATATTTTGCTCTTTTTTGCCATATGTTTGAAAAACTTTGGAAGCAAAAATTTTGCAAATAGTTTGAATAGCAATGAAAAATTATGACAAACATAAAGATAGGAATCATTTTAGTATTTAAGTGAGTAACAGGATAGAAGATTTTTTCCATGCACACGGCATAAGATACCCCTTTGAAAGAATGTGTACGATGCTACAGTTGATGAAGTGAATTTTGTTTCCAAAAAAAGTGTCTCCACCAAAAACATGAAGTTTTAGCGATTGATTTGAGACAAAAGAATATTATTGTGGTTAGAATATGTGTATAGCTTATGTAGACATGACTGTATTACCAAAATTTACTTCTTTAGATAATGGAAGCATGTTATCTTAATTTAAGTGATATGTATAGATCTAGTAACATAAAAATCCCGCCAAAGGTGAATAGTCATGGCAACCCTGTTGCAAGGCTATATGCTGTGTTTGGTCTTTTTATAGGTATGAAAAGACCAAATGAAGCGACGATATAGGGTTACCTTAACTTAAAGTTTTACTACACTGTGGTAAGTGTACGCACACTATTGCTAGTCTAGAGATTCAATTTGTACACAATGCATTATGTCGAAAGCTATAGCTAGAGGTGGTAGCTCCATGCTGCAACGGAGCTACAGTATGTTGTTTGCACACTAGCGGTACACTGTGATCTGTAATGAATGCAGTGTTTATTGTCAGCACGCCTTCACTAGTAGAACTCGGAAAGACCGTTTCGTGGCAATTTGTATCAGGTGAATGAAGGTTTTTGTAGATTGGCAAAAATTTCATGTACATATTTTGACTTTTCTAAAAAGATATTTTTAGTTCCTTAGGTGCGTCAGAGGTCCGTCGTTGTCAAGAAATGGTCAGTCAAAAATACGGTTCAATGTGAGTCAATGTCTTGCAAAGGTGCGT
Organism: Holothuria glaberrima; assembly: GCA_009936505.3. NCBI lineage: Eukaryota > Metazoa > Echinodermata > Holothuroidea > Aspidochirotida > Holothuriidae > Holothuria > Holothuria glaberrima. The sequence continues at coordinate 3,578 of WURT03665243.1, read as the reverse complement.
CCATTGCAAGCCGCAGGGGTGCGTCGGCAGACGTGAATGTTGGCGCACATTGTGGACATTGACGCACCCCTCCCCGGAGTCATTGGGTGTGTCATGCAATTGATAAGTGCATTATTTTGGTTCCAGAGCCAGACTGTTGGTTAAAGTTTAGGAACTTACCTTTTATTGTGTAGTTTTGCCAGTCTGCAGGCATCCAAAATTTGTGCAGAGTATGATTTTTCTGTGGGAAATTCCCACAAAGGGGAAACAGTTGTGCAGGAGGATCAACCGACTTCAGGGAATCCCGCAATCCCGCGCTCTAATGTGAACACTGCATTAGACCCAGTTGAAAGGTCCCTCTCTGTACATCACAAATTTGCATAAGTAGCTCATGTCTATTCATGATGTTGGTGAAAAACAGTGATTGTCTTGTAAAATGGTCAATATGTGATGGATTTTAATGGGAATTGCAGCTAATTTAATATCATTTTTAATGCTTTTTACATGAAATAGGCAAGCATCACATTTACATGTCTACAGACCTTTAAATAACCCTTTACCAGTGCACAACTTTTACTTTAGGGCAGAGTGGCTCTTCTCAATTGTTTGGAAAAAAATCTGTCTTTAAGTAAGTCTACAGGGACTTACTTAGGGTTCACAGCTGTTATTTTAACATTTTGTTGCAATTATTTTGGAGGGGTAGAGGGTGATTTTCATAACATTTAGTACTTTCTTTGTTCTCCTCAATGTCTCTTGCGGGGGCCTTTGGTTGCATATTTTGTACTGTGGTTGGCTTGGAAGCTCACAAGTAATCTTGTTACAGAAACATCAGTTGTTCTTACTTTATTGCTAAAAGCATTGGCACATGGAAGATAATTGGGCATTCTGAAAATACTGACAGAAACTGGTATTGAAACCAAAACTACAGTGTTCACATTGATATATGATTATTTCATGCGAACACAATTTATATATTTACACATTATATGTAATGTTGCTTCCTCAAACAGTTCTTAAGTGGTACTTTTATGGTAGTTCTTGTTTGTTGTAAAACATTGGCAGGGTGCAGCATTTATTTATTAGGTGATTAGGAAAGAAATTGTGACAGAAAGATTTCTGGAGACAATGGTCACTATTGCCCGTAGTAATGTCATTTGTAACAATAGTTTTTCTTCTTCTCTCTGAGACCTCACTCCATACTACTGCCTCTTTTGTATTAATGTGAAGCATTTGTCGAGACACTAGCAAGCATCCTGCAGCTGGCCATGCCTATAAAATAGTTCATTGAAACCCAGATACCATGAGTTCCAATTTAAAAGGAATCATTCTGCATTCCAACTCAAACTTGCCCATTTTCTGAATTTCTGTTTTTCTTTTTTTGAACAAAGAAGCCATGACGTACTTTGGTTGTGTCAGTTTTGATTAATTAGGTTATAATTAGTTTCTGGTATGTTGACATCCCTGAATAACACCCTCCTTCACCCACAAAAGAGTAGATAATAGAATTTTATTAAGGGAGTTTAAACAGATGAAGGGATGTAGATATAGCCTCAGGTAAGTTTTTGTCATCGATAACTTGAAATTTTGCTAAAAAACTTTTAAGAACATTTTATCCTGCCAGAATCAAAGAAAGCCCTTGTTTTGTCTCACATACTTCCAAAGGTGTTACAGCTTAATGTCCTTGCACATAAAAGTATTGTGAATTGAGCTTTCAAGTCACTAGTTTCATGTGCTTGTGCATGTCACAGAATTTTGTGTTGTAAAAATCTCCCACAAGTTCTGAAGCTTGCTTTTAAGAAATTATCAAGGTAACATTAGACAGGTTGTCTTAGTTACTTGTCACTGTAGTCTTTCATTAATGTTATTTCAATTTTCCAAATACTATCTTCATTTTGTTCCAGTTGATTTCCAGTTGACATATGTGAAGAAGGGAGACAGGCTTGGATTTGGTGTGTGGTTTCCTGATGATGTCCACCAATCAGAGACAAGGAAACAACAAGTCCTGGTAGCATACATCTGTCTGAATGGGTCAGTTTTTTGGAGGCAGGCTATTGAACAACTCTCTGGAGGCCTATATCCCTTCATCTGTCTCTATCGATATGGTGAGCTCTTCCTTGCAGTTGTATTGAGAATGACAGGTTAAGTTTGTATGTTTCCTGAATCTGCAGTTTCAAATTGCTTGAAATATATGTGCAGAGCTCTACATAGGTACCAGGAAGTGGCTCACATGATGGCTGGTATAATTGCCAGACAAGCTGTGAGGAAACAAATTGTGTCAGTACTATGTTTTACAGTTTAATTAATGGGCAAAGTTGAAAGGGTGTCTGTGTGAAACCGCTAGTTTTTAATAACATTTTGCCTTGTCAGCAGTCAAGAATTGTGGAAGTTCAAAGATGTCATCTAAACCAATGCAATTCTGTTCCACCAAAGCATTCTAAGAACCAATTAAAAGTCGTTAAAAATGTGATATCAACTCTTTTATCGGTACTTCACAACTGATGAGAATGTTTTTCTCTTATTGTATGATAACCAAAAGTAGAATTTTGTTTTCAGTGCTGTTGGACTAATACAACTGTAATTGCAAAAAAAAAACTGAAATTTTGGCAACACCGTATGATTAAAAGGAGAATGGCTTAAAAAAGAAGAAGGAAGGACCCTTTCAGACTATGCAGTTTGATAAAAAAGACCTCATGCAAAGATAGTTTTACTTTCACACTACAGGCATTCCATACATCAGGCCACTTCTTCCTCACTCAGAGTGGTGTAAAAAAAGAAGCAGTGACTTGTCTCAAAAAAATATTGCTTGGTGATTAGAGATGAAAGTTGAAATGTTCTCATCTCAATTCTATGGAGTTACATTACTCAGGTTGTATTGCGCTAAGTGTGAAAGGTTCTTAGAAATAAAATTATTTTAACATTTGCTATCACATACTATTACAAAAAGGCCTCAAGATGTTGTCAAAATTATTTCTTGTTTCAGGTGATGTAGTATCTATATCACATCAGTGTGAACCACCTAATGTTGAAGTTAGCAGGGCATGGATGATTGAAGTCGAAGAGTTAAAAGAGAAGTTGCACGAACAATACAAGCTTGGTAAGGGAAACTAGACCACCAGTGGTTGAAACTTCAACTTTGGTGGATCCATGATTAAACAAAACTGATAGGGGCTAAATCCATGTCCAAAAAGGGGGCTACAGCTGGGAACCCCCCATCGGAATCGGCATCTCAGTGTAGTGAATTTTTGAAGAAATGTATGTTAAACATATTGGAAGGTGATTGGACAACTTCTGGACAATTTTAACGTGCTGATATTTGAAGACGTGACACATTTCACCTCTGAAATTTTCAATTAGACAAATTACCCCGAGAAATAGGCCTACATGCAAAAACACTACATTTAATGCCTTCCAATGACATCTCCTTCCAGCTGATTTTTTGGTTTCGATGATAAGAGAAACCTATGCATTCATGATGGCGTGTGTGTGTATGTATGCGTGTGTGTGCGTGCGGGTGTGTGTGTATGTGTGTGTCTGTGACACTTTGCTCGTTAACACGATATCTCAAGAAGGGAAATGCTGACAGTTCTCAAACTTGGTAC
>WURT03665222.1:1967-12005 GCA_009936505.3 Holothuria glaberrima | reverse complement strand
CACACAGTCGCCCACCCCATTGCATAGATTCTTTTTGCCTTCAGCAAGGAATCAATAGAAGGGGTGTAAAGAACTGAAAATGAGAACAAATAATTGTTCAGTAGCGTGTAACTGAGATGCAAGTTTGAAAAGAGAATAAAATGAGGGACAAAGTTAAGAAACGTTTTATTGGTCTCATGAGTAACGCCGTGTAGACATGTTTCCAAAATTTTGTACTGAATCAATATTACATGCATAGTGACGTTAAATAACAGTATTCCAAGGAAAGCTATACGGACCAAATTGGAAGACGGTACAGAAGCTACCACGACAAGTAACCTTTCTCCAATGAGCTGGTGGGATTGTCATTGCATAAAGTTTTGTCACGTAGCAACTCCCTGATTTAACTATACTTGATGACTTAGAAGAGGGGTGCACAAAAAGGAACAAGCAGACAGTACGTGAACAGAAGAAAAGTGTAATAACTTAAAGAAAGTGCGGCTACAAATCTACGTACAACAAATGATTTAAACTGTATTTCTTCTTGTTTCGATGAATCATTGTTTCTTTGAAATTTTTAAACATCAAGCACATTAAAGGTGTAGGGAAGATTACAATTACTTGAAAATTATGTCTTTGATTTTAAAAATGTTTTCTATGCTGCCGTACATTCTGATTGTGTGGCACATTGTTTGATAAAGTTTCAGTTTGATTTCTATAAAAGCATTCGTAAACCTTTATTTCAGTAAGTTCTTCTATCTATCCTAAGCTCCTTGCTCTAACCAGATTAATCTGTTTCTGTTTATCCGTCCTCAGTGTTAACAACATTTTTGTACCATGGACTCAAGTTAATTGTAATCATAATTTGTCACTTCTCGTAATAATTGATACCTTTATAGTATATCGCAGGGGTAGCAATATGCCTTGATATGTCGATTTAAATAAAATTAAGGTGCATCGTGTACATAAATTATGTCTCATAAAAAAAACAAAAAAAAACAAATGTTCCCCAACTTAACTTCAGTCAAGTTAGCCTCTTTAAGTCATGAAAAATAAAACAAATACGTTTTAAGTTTATTTAAAACCAATTACGATGAGCTTTATCACAATCTTTAAAGACCTAGTCGTACTGAAAGCTGGCGATCATCAAGTTTTGTAATTCTGTTTTTTTTTCTTGTTGGCTATGTGCAGAGAGCGTGGTATAAACTTTTTAATCTACTTTGGATACATAACTCTTGAAACTTAATGGTTGTGTTAATATCCCACCATAAACCCCTTCTTTTACCTTCATTCCCTCCACAGAAAAAGTAAAATAGATATTTTGATACCTTCAGGTGGGAAATTGACATACCTAACCCACCTTCCGCCATCACTGCCCAAATGCCGACACTATTTTCCCTATAAGGGAAGTGTTCAAATTATTTTGGCCCCGTGGTTATTCGTTTTAAAACCTGCGTGACGTTACTGCCATGGACATCTATCTGTTGTATGGTGTCTCGGACAGGAAGCCTTACTAAGTTACTCGATGCATGCCTTTGCGAAACGTTATTCTGGATCATGCATTTTAATGCTTTTACTTCCTACGGTTAATGCGCTTACTTTCTATAAGGAAGTGCTTTAACTGTGGTGATAGTTTAAAGGATCAAAACTAAATGCCAAATCTTCCAAATGATGAGATGCCCTACCTCTGTCGGTTTCGTCAGGCACTTTGCTAGCCCACTTACCGGCTGCGTCACTAATAATGTTTCGTAATGTTTGAACTTGCCTTATTTTATACTAGTGCTTTGCGTTAGACAACAGACGTTAGCTTAATACTCTTGTAAAATCTATATCAATAGTGATAGGAAAGGTCGAAAAAAATAATATCGTTATAGAGTTAGGAATACCAAGATAATTCAAGCAAAATTGTGCATGAATTTTGTTCAAAAATTTAGATATTTCTATTGTAGGCAACTATAGTAAAGTACAGACTCAGCGTCAATATTTTACTTAATGCTATTAATTATCCCTTTGATTTACGCGAAATAGGCTATATTTGCATATTCATGAAGTCACATATACTGTTGCAGCATTCCCTGTACACTACAGATCAAGGCTGCTGTATCGCCAACAACAGCTAGCTCTGTGTTTCATTTGTAAAACCAATGTTGGACTTGAACCTATTTTTTAGGTAAAGAAACCCCTTTGGGAACTTTCTATTCCTCAAAGGTTCCTTAGATACAAAATCTTTGGCATACCTCAGAATATTTTTTTGTTGGTTGTTTCGGAAAGGTGTTGTGTCTTAGTGGAGAGGGAAATTGAGAAACTTTTGTTTTGTACGGTGGCTTATATGCTAAATATTGTAGTATTTTTAACAAACCTTGGAACTGTTAACATCTTAAGAAATGACCGTGATTCAGTAATATTCTGTCTTTGGCATGGTACCATTCCAATACTGGACCGGCATAGGGACTCACTGAAGCTCTGGCTGGTGTAATTACAAAATGGAGACACAATTTTGGATGGTAAAAGTGGAAAAAATAGTCCGCGTGCAAAAGTTAGATAATTTGAGAAGGGTCTAAGAAAAGTTTTAAAGTTTGGGACCGATTGAAATGGTAATATTTTTAATGCTAAAATAGGGGTGTCCGGACCCATTGAACACCCTGCATCAGCTCCTGTCATCAAGGCCCGTTCACATCCCTGTACTCCGCACGACACTTTCTGAAAAAGCTCTCATAGTGTAGTAATTTTGATTAAAATCTAGACCACCAAATGGTGAAAACTTCGAAAAGTTCATTTGCGGTGAAATGATGTAATTATGCATTACGTGAACGTATTGGAAGGTGACTGGACAACATCTGGACAACTTGCACTTGCTGGCATTTGAAGGATTATTCCGCCGGGACAATTCTCACCTCGGAAACTTTCACCAGACAATCAACCTGAATAGTTTGAATTATGTGTAAACAAAGACGTATGAACGTGGTCCAGGGCAACTACCTTACCCTCTCGAGGTGGCGAACATCCCTTTTCGTCCATTCTTTCACGTGTGGGTACCGTAACTCACAAGGGTAACGATTTTTTTCTCAATATTGGGGTCATGACCCGTTTTCAAAGAATTTACTGTTTGAAAAATCGAATTCAATGGGCCTTTGCTTAAATATTAGGGGGACATGTCCCCCTGTCCCCCGGGATCGCCGCCCATAGTTACTCATATTGCCTTAAACACGCGCACATAATGCTTTTCAAAGTATTCACAATTATTTTCCTGTAAATTGCGTTTGAAGACTATTAATTTGTCTCTTCGTTTCTTTTTATGAACGGAGAAAGGTAAGATAAGAGTGAATTTCATCTTCAGTAATTTTTCCATGTAATTCAAATTTACAACTACAAAGTTCATAAGGGGTGCATTGAGAACACCAGCCCTGCATGCGGTATAAAGCCTGCGTCTGAAGAGGCCATCGATCTGACCTATCGCAATAACATCAAATTACATTACAACTGTATAACCAGTAGTGGCGCAAGAGGGGGTCAGGGGCTATGGTGCCCCCGTTGGAGAAATTTGGATTTTCTTTGTTAGCCCAGGGAGGTGTTAAGGTTAGCCATAGTAAAAATAGAGGGTATGATCACGGGGGTCCTAATACCTCCCTGGTATGATAAACTGTGTCTTCCCGGACTACAATCAGTAGCCCCGGCGATTACCCTCTTAAGTTGCTTTCAAAAAGCTCGAATTCTTCAATATTATACAAACAAAAATGTATGGAGCGGTTTGAGCGCTGTGGAGTTTCTTTTGCTTTCCTTTAACAATTTGCTTTTATATATTAAACAGTAAATGTTTTTCCACCTTTCCTATTAACCTAGATATACGTAGTTATCTTCTATAGGTTTTGTTTCGGTTCGAAAGATCATCATCAATCGCATAGTCATTCTCTCGTACGTTGAACAATACAGTGCAAAACAAGTTATCCCCAGTCGAGGAGGGTTTTATATTTGCTCCTCATCATTTATACTTTTCAACACATATTTCAAATTTTTGGTACCTTTGCAATCCTGCAGATCACACATATAGACCGTAAATCAGTACTACATTTCCACGGAATGGGCTATATCAGTGATGAGTGCACAAACGGCCTGGCCGGATTATGAAGAAGTGTTCTTGCTTTCATCATTCCACATATGTATGGTTTGTTTCACGAAAAGTACTGGTTTCCTTTCTAGAGCATGAATAACCGTGAGTAGCTAAAGCATTATAATATTCAAGCACCATTTTGCATCTAAGCTCGTTCTACGCAAAAACATTTTCAAAGACCAGGATCATGACCCTGGCCCTTGCACACTCTCATAGCTAGCAGATCCGACCCCTGCTCACGCTGCAGGATGGTTGACTCAACAATTGGTTTCTGTTTAAGTGGTCAATATATTTGCTGCCCATACTTGGACGGTAATTAGTCATTCGTGTGGCGATGAGTAACATTATGTGGTGTGAAGTAGCATGACAGTTTTTTTTTTTTTTGGGGGGGGGGGGAGGTTGAATGGAATCTTCTTTCACAAGCGCCTATTACTTAAATGCAAATGTTGTCTCTTAAAAAAGTCTCTTTTTCAAAACCAAAACTTTTTATCGCTTAATTTTCTTTGAGATAAAGAAAGGAAAGCAATTTTGGCTCAGTAATGTCAATTAGTTCCAAAAAATAACAACACTTTCTCCTTTTTTCTTTTATACTTTTTTAGTTTTTCTTTTGTTAATGTACAGACATTTAGACATTTTTAGAGTGTGCAGCGTTTTTAGTCTGGTGATTTGATTATTCGGCACCACATTCCCGTACCCTTGAAAGAATATATGGGTTAACAGAACCGTTTTCGATCTATGGATCTACAAAATTGTCATTGGTCACTATTTTGAATTTATGCACATGATGAGCCTGTTCCTGTGTGTCAGATTTTAGCTGATTATTGGTACAATATTGTTTGGGAAAATCATAATCCTTAAAAGTACATAACAGAATCTGGCCTTAAAGGACCCTAGGAAAAACGGAAGAAGACCCCGACTCGCAGCTAGTCTTCTCTGACAGATTTGGTGACATCCCTTAGCATCTCCCCTGATCGTTACAGGTGTTACAATACTCCACCCTAACATGTAATGTTACAGTGTTCAAACTTGGAATAAAACATTTTGCAGGTTATGAATAAACTTAAGGTGATAATCCTTGCGAGTTTTTAACATATTTTCACATATAACAATAATATGTAACTGAAACAATTCACCAAACCAAGTTAAAAGGCCTTGATAATTTTTAATCATCAACATTCGCGGTGTAAGTAGGCTAGTTGTTTTTGATTACTTTGTACGAGCTGGGCCGTAGCTGGCGAGGGCCTTAAACGAAGGCAGAGTTCACCAGGCCCCTTTTAAATCCTTAACTCCTTCCTTGGCTGTTTCGCAGACGGAGGAATGGTTGGCGATTCAACCAATAAACAAACACTTTTATAAATTAACAAGGGTTTGTGCTCATTTAACTTTTACCTCTCCTTGTTTTCTCCTGTCTTATATTTACTGATTTGAACATTGTAACACGATGGCTTGAACGTGCTTCACATATCTGACATGTCTGCGAACCTTAACAGTTGCTTTGGTCCGATAATCTAATTTTTTTGAATTTGTTAACTTTCATATCACATTTGTCCATACGAACATTTTCCTACCTTCTGTACTTTTCCTAACTCTCAAATTAAGATTAACTGTGTGTCACTTAATCTAAAGTTAAATTTATATGACGGCGAGAATTGCAATATTAACTCCAACGAATCTTAAAACCGTCGTGTTTGAATCAACACATTGAATGCAATACTTCAGTTGGATGCCAGCAGGACAACGTATTTTGTCTATCACAAGCTACCATTCGAATACTATCGCATCCGCCTTTAGAAAGTAATAAGCGAGAAGGCAGAGATAGGCATTGACAAGGTAAAGAGTGATATTACTTACAGTTCCCAAACTCGTAATGGGAAAGCATTCGGTTGCACCTGTGAAATATTGTTGTGGTTCAAGTATCTGGAAGACCAAACGAAAGAGACTATGATAAAGTTTTATTTGCAAATTTTCAGGGTAATTCCAGTCGACAATAGGAACCAATGCAACATGTTATAGAGAGAAAAATTGTAATGGGTGGAAATAAATTATTTTGGGTGGAAAAAAATCCTATAATAAAGAATCATGGACTTATCGGCATATAACATTTTAAGTGATATGTAGGTACCTCATCCGTAGCTGCTTCACCCTAAGCATAGAACTACAGGGACGATTCTTTGGTGTCTAACTAGTTGTCGACGTTGGAATGGATTTTTTTTTTCAAATAAAGAACTACGGAACTACAGTTCGTTGCAGCCATGGAACCAAGAGATGCTCGCAGTAGACAACTACTACGCAAATGAGCATAAACGATAACACTTTATACCACTTGTTGATTTTTGTTAATCTTCGAATCATCTCGTAAGTTGCAGATACCGTAGTCATACTCGTCATTTAAAGTAGGTACCAAGTAACCTGTCGAAAACCTCAAAAAATGTTACTCCCCCCCCCCATTTAGTTTGTAAGTTACACCACTGAAAACTGTAAGGAAACGGCAAAATTAAAATGTATTCTCAAAAATCAAGTTCACGACGTGGTTGTGCATTACCTGGTCTCGTTTATTTGCCAGTATAATTTAGGCTTATTGACAGGGCTGGAGTCGAGTCCACTCAGTCCGAGTCCGATTCCCTGGTTTCCGAGTCCGAGTCCGATAAGGACCGAGTCCGAGTCCCTGTGTAAATTAACCTTGTTTTGTTTCGAGTGCAAATGAATGAGAACAACAATGAAATAGTCTTATTTTAACCTTTGCTCCTTCCTCCAATATTGAAGATGCCATAGATCTAAACAATAAGTAAATTTAACGAAACAGAAGACCACTGAATTTCTTCTTATGAACATAGACGCATAAAACAAGTGTTACACCTGACCCACAGGTTTACCACGGTACCTGAAATTGAGAGAGTGAGTGACTGTCTATTGGCCAAGGTAATTGTTGTCAGGATAATGTTATTTCTCTCTTTTCAGAACTCACCAAGTACACGGTCGAAGCCATGAACAGAACTGTAAATTAGCTTTGCAAAGCAGCCCTTAACTGTACATAATGTACTTGTAGCAACATTGTACAGGTCAATATAACAGGATAATGCTCTTATGACCCATACTTTCAATTAGTGTGAATTCTGAACATCTAACTCAAACATGTCAATGTCAAAACTAATGAATAATGTGATCATTAAGAGAAATGCGATACTAACCTGTTCTGAGCCCAGACGACAGACTATGCGATATTGACCACTTTCATGACCTTAGCCTAACGTAAACTACATACCGCTACGATACGTCTATTAATAACTTGCGTTATTTAGTAGCAAAATGAAGCAGAGAATCAACCACAATCAAACTTCCAGCAGTTGTGATATATTTTAGAAAATATTTTTTTTCTATGGAAATCATGGCATTTATGCCAGTAGAACTACTTTTTCTGAACGAATTCGCATAGAAATTCTGAATTAAGTCGACGACACTGTTTACTACCTGTGATATACCTTACCACATTCGGCAACTACCATCAGCACTGCAAATACGTTGTGTAAACATTTCGTGCTGGATCCGTGCATGTTATCTTCAGTCTAGCCGTAGAGGCCTGATATTGAGTCGATATATTCTGAGTGTTCACTGTTCATACTGCACGCTGTCTAAAGCACTGTACAAAACATGTACATGTAGCAAGGATATTGTACGTACACATAGTGTACGTAATGATATTTTCAGAAGATTTTTTTTCGCAGCCTTTCGACCTCGAGTTTTACAGTCGTGTGGAAAAATAGCCGGCTCGTACCCGGTCTCGGCCCGAGTCCCCGAGTCATTTCGGTAAAGTCCAAGTCCAAGTCCTGAACGCCGAGTCCGAGTCCGAGTCACGACAATCGGGACTCGAGACTGGTCTCGAGACCGAGACCGGTCTCGAGTCATCCAGCCTGCCTATTCAAATTTCGAACACACTATATAAAAAGAGATTAGCAGCTACTATTAGAGATCAACAATCATATTTTCTGATGAAGGTGCAGCTAATATCCCATCCTTATTGCATTCATTAACTTAAAAGTAATGATGAGCATACATGCTTTTTTTATTAAACTGTTTTTTAGCAGTATAAAAATTACCGATACATCATCTCAACAAGATGTAAATGTTAATCTACTGTACATAAATTCTTGTCGTTTTGCATAAAATTCATCTCTTTGCCTTCAAAATCTAGCACAGAATGTATTTAAAATTGCATGACGTCATACTTCGTGACGTCATTATTCATATTTTACTTGATTTAGGGTGATTATAAGAAAAATATCTGTCAGATGTGTTGTCAGAATTGGAAGGCTCGACCGGTATTCTGTCCTTCGGGCAAAATGTATACAGTAAAAGGCATGTTCATTTGCCCCGTGCCCCTTGCGGTAGGTTCCTTTTCACATACCCAAAGTCTACGTGGGTGCCGACAACATGGGCCTTAACACCCTATAATGAATTACTGTATAAATATAAAACAAGAAAAGAAAACAAAAAAGATTGGAAAAAATTGAAAGGCAAAAAAGTATTATGAATTATAACTGCTGGGAAGGGGAAGGGTCCAAACTCAAAAGTCGCTATTCACCCTACGAATGTGAGACGAAGAATTTCTCCACTATACCACAATAACTGGTAAATCATGATGTTGTTTTAAATTTACATTCAGCTCGCAACAGCCTTCACGCCTCACCATTTTTAATTTTAAATTATTATTGCGTGATAATGTATCGCAGTCATGTTTTTCAAGACATCAATTCTGTTCTCTATTATTTTAAATCACCCCTCCCCAACTGACGGTCTAGTCGGCAAATTCCTGAACCAGTTGGCAAAATGAAAGGAATGGTGAAAGGACAAAAAAGAAAGAAGAGAGGGAAATAGGGAAGAGAAAGAGGGAAGAGAAAGAAAAGACAGGAAAGAGAAGAGAAAGAAGGAAAGAAAAGGAGGGAGAGAGAAAAGAGAAAAGAGAAAAACGAAGGAAAGACGAAAGAAAAAAGGGCGCTTGCGCGTGTATGCGTACAAGCTGGATTGAGGCAAAACAGATAGAGAGGCAGTCGAGCACGATTTAGAGGAATTTTAGGTAACTCTTCCCACCATACTGATGTCTAGAATTGACCGGACACCCCATTTGCGCTCAAATCAAGTCATCATATTGAATCCTAGAAAATGCCTACACGAATCAATTAAAGTGGGAGGTGGCACCTCTAGTCATGGCTCGATACAAATCCCTCTGGCAATCCGTGCGAGTAGACGCCCAATCACAATGATAAATTTGTGTTTCAGAGTGAAACTTTTATGCAATGTTCAACTTTTGGGATTAGGTATGGTGCCATGTAAGGAACAAGTACAGTGCCTCCGACAAGAGTAAGGGAGGGAGAGATGCCCAAAAAGATTTTCGAAAGTTTTTGCTTTTATGAAATGAACACAAAGGACGTTTAAGCTCTAGATTTCTGTATGGGATAGAATGGGGTGTGCTTTCGACTGAGTGATATTAAAATGTACACCTGATTAATGCAGTATTGCATGTCATCATGTGCCGTGATGAAGTTGCAAAGCAGCGAGAATAAGGCGTAAGTTTTGTTAGTTTTGTGAGAGTAGTATGTCCCTCAATGTAAGTTTACAAATTACAGTACAAAAACTTTTTGACCACCGTTTGAGACTGGAGGTGAATAATATTTCGGAAGGCAGTCAGGGGAGGGGTCTAAGAGGAGAAGGTGTCCCCTCCCCTTTGGGAAGTTTTCAAAAATTTGAGGGTCCTAGATGCAATTTGGTTGGTGCAACATGTTGGACAAATGTTAAGGGAAAGTCAGTGCTTTTTTTAAATTGTTTACACAGGAAACAAGTAAGGGGTTTTCGTCCCTGGATTTAGGAGGCACGTGGGCGGAAGCAGTCTTCCGCCTCACCAAATTCTTGATAAGGCGCTAAACTAAAGCGTTCACTTTCCAGCTTCTTACGCCTAC
>WURT03665211.1:0-17809 GCA_009936505.3 Holothuria glaberrima | reverse complement strand
TTGCGTGTAATAATATTTGATTGACACAATGTTATTACATGTGAAAAATTAGCAAAACCTTAATTGCTTTGCCTACTAGTGTAAAATAAAAGTATTTTGTGACAATCTAATTATGACTTTTGTTTAACAGGACCAAACTTGACAGAAATGAATTTATCTTCTTAGTAGTTGGTCATGCCCTTTTCTAAACCCTCTGAAAGCATCCAGTAGAAAGAAGACAAACTTGCTTTAAAATGATATTCACCGCGGCTTTCAGGACCGTTATTCGTTTACAGTAGCATTGACGGCAATCTTGGGGGATGGGGTATATATCCCCCAAGGAATTGGATGGGAATTACCTTAACCTTAGGCAGAATATTTCTGAAATTCCCGGTGGTTTGGTAGTTACAATTCTGACTCTTAAGCTAATAAGCGTCATTTAAAATAAAAAAAAAATAAAAAAAAAAACTAGAAAGGCTCTATGTTCCTTTTTTAGATTTCTTTATTAGACGGCATGAAGAAACTTTTGGTCTGGACTCAAAATTTCTTAACGTTGGAGTGGTTGAACCTATCGGAGGTATACTTGCAATATATAATATCCATTTGTCTATTTGAAGTACTACACAGTGCCAAACCTGGAAACGTTATTCGGGCACAGTGACCCTTCTCCTGTTCTGGGCTTTCTCCCAAGGAAAGTAAGCTTTACAGTTAATTTTAACATGACACCTGCATTTAGCCTTTGTCCAGACATTTTAGTGGAATTTTACCCCATCTTTTTTTTTTCCCACCATTCCCTTTTTTACCTAGCTGACACTATTTAACACATGCGTGTTGGTGTGTCGTTAAACCTCATCTAACTAACTAACCCACCCCAACTCGCAAACATGTGACTCTGGCAGGGCAAAAATATATATTTCGCAGGGCTAAACTGCAAACAAAAGAGTAAAAAAAAATTGTAATAAATTAGATGACTAAAAGTCTTAATATTTTTGAGAGTTTGATAATAAGTTTTGAACTAAAATAAAACAATAGAAAAGAAATAAAATATTTTTTTATCAAATTAGACCTAATTGAGCTTTAAATAAGTTCAGATTTTTTGTGTAAGCTTATACTAAAAAATTTTCCTTTTTACAACATGAAGTCAAAGGACGCTGACTGATTTCGCAGGGCACCACCCCCCTTCCCCCGTAAATCCTATTGAGTTATACCCCTGGTTATGACATGCCTAAAATTTCAATTAGAGTTCCTTTCTTATTTGGGAAGGGCACTGTCCATTATGAAGTATACAGAGACCAGTATGAGTTAACAGCTGACTAGGCCTAAATAAGCTATCCCATGCAGTCATTAAGTTAGTTGTGTATTACAGAGATAGGGGATTACAGAGATAGCCTACTCTATACCTATGCAGAGAAGAAACTGATTTCAATAGATCAAGAAGTTGTTCAAGTGAACCATAAATTAGCAAAGCCAGATGACATTAAAGGGTGTTAAAGCAATGTACTCACTGTGTAAACAGTGAAAATGGAAGGCACCTTTATGAATCAAAGCAAAGCCTACAAAGCTTCTCTTGTGCACTAAGGATCGGAGAGAAGTGTACACAAGTGCTTTCAACTAATGTGTGTGTGTGAGTGCAAGTAGCACTGATAATGTATTGGTTGCAAGACTACCATTGGCTCATGAGATATAAATATTCATACTCTACTTGGGTGGGTGCAAAACAGTAGGTGAGATGAAAAACCATGGGTTTGCCATTGAAACCCTGGGTTTTACACACTAATTGTGAGCATAGGGAGACTTCACGGCATGCATTCATAAAAGACAATTGATCTAAGTTACTTATAAACAATATAAAGAAATGTATATGAAGATCACGCAACAACGATTCTTATAATTGGTCCTATGTGTCACTTTCTGGTGGGTTCGGTTGGTCTTGTGTCTGCGTACAGTGCGTACAGTACATTGATTAAAAACTGACCGTTTCAAAATCTTGAACGTTTCCCTTCCCAAAATGCAGCGCTCATTATAGGGCGGAGTTCAGACTTTTTCCTCTAGTCTCCGGGTGTAAGGTTTTCTGTTCTAAAAAAGTTGTGAATTTCAAGGAACGCATGTCTTTAGAAAGAATATTCTGCCGCTGTCGTCGAAATAGAAATGTTGCAATATTTTGGCTTTTGTTCTTTCTAGGAACGTAATCCGGTCTTTTAATTCTAGCTGGTTTAACAACAGAGCGTCTACCTTGTCACAGAATTGTGAAATGCTTAGTCCATAGGAACCCAAAGATCTAGCTTGGATTGCTCTTTTACGTTACCGGGGCATGAATTGACTCTATGTCGAAGCGTTGGTGGAAAGAACCCTGAGCTTAACTTCAGTTTCGAAACCTGTGGCGTACTTTTGACTGCATCTTTCTGTGCCTTCTTGCATCCCATCCTTCAGAAAACGGTACAATCTAATGCTAAGGTATACCTTAATACAGATATTACAATTTTGAACCAATCGGTACCCGAATATTCCTTTCATTTCTGTCCCTGCGGAGAACCGAGGTAAACAGTAAGTTCACAGAAACAGCACCATCAAAAGTACCCACAATTCATTTCTGAATACTTCGCTGCAGAGCTGACTTTGGTGCACCAAAAGTTAAGGCTACTTTTCGAATCCCTACTTTGCCCTTTTAAAAGCATGGATTGCCTTTTGTACCATCCTGAGACCACTTTCCTTGCTTCGTTGTCCTGTCCTTCCATTTGCGGCCCATTATAAATGCCCTACAGAAAATAACATGAAAACAATTTATAATAAATTTGTTTCAAGATTAATTTGAAAAAAAAGGGAAATGAGAAGTAAAATCCCCATCTGTATGCCCTCTTAGCAGCATTTCAGCGCTCAAGAGACACCTAAAGGTACGCCACGGAGAATCCCTGATACATTTTATATAAAAATGTGGGTGTCCCACTTAACTCAATAGATTGAGGTTAATAGGACACACTTGCCAAGTGTCTGCTATTTTTTAAAGAACGTGCTGGTGCTTCTTTTGGAAGCGGACTATTTTGTTAATTAATGATTAAATGTCTTCCCGGTTTATCAGTTTTAAATACTGAATCAGTTCCCTTGAATCCCTTGATTATTACACGTACAATACCAAAAAATAATAATGGTACTTAGGAGAAAATTTGTGTAAACATGTGCTTGCGTTTACCTGCAAAAAGTGATGGCTTCTAACTGTGCTGTATCACTTTTTGGCGTATAACGTATGAAGTACTCAATGTTTATTATTCTTCACACATAATTTATGTTAATGACATGAGTGGTTCATTCCTTATCACAAAATTTAATAAACACAAAATTAGTGTTTCATCTAGCAATTATGGCTGTGCGGTGCTGAAAAGCGCGCCCTCATCTTTACAGATTTTCTGAATAAACACAAAATTTACGGGAATGATATTTACGGGACAAAGAAACTTAAAAGGAGTTGTAATGCAAAATGATGTATACTCACTTGGTAAGGAACTAGAGGTATTAAAAACGCTCTGCAGAAAATCATTAATGACTCTCTCGTGACCAAATATAGCCACAAATATTCACATTGAATAAAAGGATGTTTTTCAATATTGTAGTATATGTCAGCGGAATGATGATCAAAGGATGATGCTTGATAATTGCTCCTGATATTCTTCGACTAAATTTCAAAATTTTCCAAACAACTTAGCCATCTAAATTTAAGGTCTTTGTTGGTTATCCTCCATTGTTTTTCTACTGTAAGCGTACTTTGAAGGAGCAACATCCAGGAAAACGTTTTCTGCCCCAGTCTTCCCATTGCCCTCCTTACCCCCAAATTAATTTAGTCACGTCTACACAATGGATTGGTAAAAGTACAACGCTCAATATATTACATGTGGATAATATAAATTTGTACAGACAAAGTTGGTAAACGAGAAGGTGGGTTGATTTTTACGTACTCAATAATGTTCAATTAAAAAGTAAGGACCGATTTTAACTAAATATACATCACTTTTGAGCGTCTTTTCATTGAAATTTTAAACATTGATTGCAACCTTGTAATAAGTAACATATCTACCTCCTAGTAATGCATTAGTACAAATGAAATTTCCAGTCTGGTATCTATTATCAATCAAAATAAGAAGACGTGCCTACTTCTTGGTGATTTTAATACTGAGTTGCTAAACTACGGTTCTAATAACTATGTCTCCAACTTTGACGATGTAATGTTCTCTGATTCTTTCATGCCATTGATGACCAAACCCATTAAAGTAAAAGGTTCTTTTGAGACATTAATTAATACCATATTTTGCACTAGACTATAATCAACTAGTTAATAAACATGGTAAATACAAATTAAACCTAGAATTTATCATAAAATATCATTCACTTGCATACTGCTCGTACTTCATTAGGTTGCACCTAACTTCACAAACTATTCTTATTTCTAACGTAAGTAACCATTTTTCTGTTGTTTAATCTGTACTCTGTCACTCACTTGTAGATTTTTTTTGAGGAAGAGTGTTTTAAAATGAAGGAAAGATCTTCTGATGGTTATAATAATAGACGTATATGTGAGCTTAGTAACTATGATTGGGGGCTACTTTACCTCAGAACCGATGTCAACGATGCGTGTAATTTTCTGACAATACGAACTTACCTTTTATTCGCTTTAACTCAATTATCTCTTGGTTACTTAAGGGATTAAATGTTCTATTGCGACTAAGAAAAGCTTTACAAGGCCTGCCTTCGAAACAGTACCACTCATAATGAGCTGAACTACATTAAGTGTAAACATATCCTAACCAGAATTATTTGGCTTTCAAAAATCATACTATAGCAAACTTCCCAATGGCAATCGGAATAACCAAAGTGAAACTTGGAAAGCTGTGAATGAAATTATACGATCGGGTAATTCACAGACGAAAAATTGATTCAGAAGCGACAATGACGGTGAAATAATTGTCACAGATTCAGAGGTTGCAGATTGCTTTAACGGTTATTTTTTTAGTAACGAAAAGGCTCTTGCCAGTAGTGTTCTGAAGACAAATTTCAGCTTTTCAAGTTTCCTCAATAACTTTATTTCTTCTAGCATGTTTCTTTCCCCAAACTAATTATGACGAAAACTCTTCGATCATCAACTCCCTGAAAAAGGTTATGTTATTTTAGTGTTATTTTCCCAGATCGTATGAAGGTAGCAAACGTTTCTTCTATATTGAAAGCAGGTGATCCTTCTATACTTCCAAATTACAATCTGATTTCTATTCCCACTACAATATCTGAGGTTCTTGAAAAGTTGTGTACAATAAACTCATCTATTTCTTCGCGAGAAACAATGCTTTATCTCCCTCTACATTTGGCTTCAGAAAGAATTATTTTACTTACATGGCGGCAACTGAAATTGTTCTCTACATTGCAGAAGGTTTTAATCAGAATGAAATAACTATTGGCGTTTTCATAGATCTGTCAAACGCTTTTGACAATGTTAATCATGATATTTTACCACAGAAACTTAGGCATTATGGAATCCTTGGTGATGCCTATAATTGGTTTTGAAGCTATTTATCCGACAAAAATCAAGTCGTATGAATTAATAAAAGTATTTCAAAACCTTGGGTTATGACCTGTGAAATACCAAAGGCTTCAATACTTGGACCCCTACTTTTTCTTATCTGTATAAACGATCCAGGATTTATGTATTAGCTCAAGTATACTTAATTTCACCCTTTTCGCCGATGATACCAGTATTCTTTTCAAAAACAGAAATGTTCACTATGCTGCTCTCACTATTAATGCTGAATTAAGATCCGTATCAGCATGATTCAAAGCTTACAAACTGTCACTTAATGTAAGCAAAACAATTGTAAAGACGTTTAGTCCTCTTCAACGTAAAGTAGGCAAAATAGACATAATAATTGTCGATTACAGAGCCAATCCTGTTGAAAAAGCTTAAATCCTCGGATTTTATGTAGATTCCCATACGACATGGCAGACTCATATCGACTATCTGCGTTCTCATATCTCTAAGATCATTGGTATCCTTTGCAAAATACGTTATTTTGTGCCATCCCGTACTCTTAAAACATGATATGATTCACTTATCCGCTCCAAATTACCCTATTTTAATATTATATGGGGAAACGCTTTCCATCCTATCTAAACCGTCTACACACACTCCAAAAGGAAGCTGTTAGTCAGATTACGAACTTTTGCGACATGCACAAGTTACAAGTGGCTATTTTAATGTATAGGTATGTAAATAAACTTTTGCCATGCAATGTTGAAGATTATTTCCAGTATAACTGTGATATTCCCTATCTAAATACACGTTTTTTCTGGTAGTAGCCGTAAAAATTTCACTAGTACAAGAGATTTTTTTCGACTTTTTAACACTGGTGTAAACATAACTAATTGTTTAGGTAATACTGTAAATATGCTAACACTTTACTCTCTTTAAAATCTAAATTAAAATGTTAATAACTTATTGATTTTTGTATCTAGGAGGTGTGACTTTTCTCATTACCTTTCACTGTTCTTTGCAATTGTGTTTGTTTGTTCGTTATCTTGTTTGACTATCATTTTTTTATTTACCTTTGTACAGGGGCACTGCTCGTAAAAGTTCTGCTTATTCATTCCTCCTTCACCTTATTACAAAATTGCTGTATTGAACTTCATATTAATATTGTCGAAAAAACTAAAACTCAAAATGCCAGCATCGAGACCCCCATTTTCTACACAGGATGAAAAGTACTAACTTGTATTATCACATTCTACATGTGGAAATCATGGGATGATGTTTGTTGGGCTGCTTATGACATGGCGTGTGAAGCAGGCATCCCCCATCGTTTTAACAAAGAGAAAAAGCGAGCCGGTTATGACTGGTATTTGGACTTTCGTCATCGCCATCCTGATCTTACCCTTCGAGACGCTAAAGCTCTTTCAGCTGCTAAAGCAGCTTTTCTGAATCCGCATGTAATTAACGATCATTTTAACAAACTCAATGATATTTAATCAGATTTAAAGAACAAACAGGTCAAATTTAAAACGCTGATGGAACTGAAAACTGTTCAGGCACGGACAAAAGGGGAAGGGGAGAAAATGTTACAGCTTTAATATATGCTATAGTGCTGCAGGGAACGCTTTGCCACCATTTTTTATCTTCAAAGGCCAAGTACTGAATGCTGAACTGACTTAGAATGCTCCTGCTGAAGCTTTGTTTGGGGTGAGCGGCGGTTCTTTCATTGGTGCCGAACTGTTTGAAAAGTTTTTCAAAAACTCTCTGGGAGCATTTACTACCCCCATAATACTCTGTTTGTCTTATCTTATATGGAAATGGTGCTCATCTCGGCCTTTCTACCTTGAAAGTGGCTCGGACAACTTCTTTCCACATGCACTGCCTATCCCCACAAATATGAAAAACCACTCACAGCCCATAAAGCAGTATTCTAAGCAATGACGGCGGGGTACAGTTGTACGTGTGAACAGTTTAAGAGGCATAACCCAGGAAAACTAATCACACGATTTGATTTTTGTGGCCGTCTTAGGCAGTTCTAGGTAGGTTGTTCTTTACAACACATTATCCTTGGATAACATTGTCAGTTGTTTTAGTGTACCCGTGTATTTTTTTTTTCATTTTCTTAGCCATCAAGGAGGAATATCTTCAGCAGTCTTCAATACAGAGTGAATTGATTTTGGGGGAAGAGTTCGAGGAATCATGTAAATCTTGTACTTCACAAACTAGCACAACTCTCTCCGCCATTGCTACCACGCCTCACTCATCAGTCCGCCTGAGACACAACCTTCAACAATAAGATGTACAGAAGATAAAATCCCCAACAGTTGTCACCAATCCATAACAGCCGATTCAGGAAGAAACTGATACAGGCCAACTACGAGCCCAGCCTCCTGATGATTTTCCAAGTCTGAATAACGACATGGGTAAGCTCAGTACATCCGTATACAAAGTAAACCAAAGTAAGTTGGAGCCTTAGCATGCCGGTAGTCATTAAAGCTGATAAGGCAGCAGCCTAAACGTCAGACGTATTACTTCTGACGAGATCATCCAGAACTTGAACAAAAGGAAACAGGAAGCAGAAGCGGAAAATGCACACAGTGTTTTGAGGAAGCAAGAAAGGGAGAGAAAGAAAATTGAGCAAGAAAATTTGAATTCAGGAAGTCTTGCTAGGAAGTTGTAAAACCAAAGAGAGAACCAAGAGAAAGCAAAGACGGCTAAGACAAACGCAAGGAAAAAACATACAAAATCTGAGAATTCGTTGAAAGTGAGGGGTCGGAGGAAAACCCGAGTTATCATTGTGGACACAGTAGCGAATATTTTTTTGATGATCATAATGATGGTGATGACTAGTGGCTATGTACTGGCTCTTGTGAGCTTTACTGGCATGGGTTATGTACTAGATTATCGAGACATACATAACTTGAGGTTTTTAAGGGCAATTAGTGTAAATCTTAAGGCTATCGTAAAATCTAATGCTGGATAAATGACCACCAAGTAGAATTGGGGATCCCAATATGTAAGAGTAACATGTTTAAACGTGTTTAGGTCAAAGTGAGTAACATAGCCATTTAAACAAGCACTGGGGTCTTTTCAACGATTATGAACATTGCATTTGTATCATTTTTTTTAATTTTTATATTATGTTATATATATATTTTTTAATTATAAAATCTGGTGTATATCCCACTTACTCCAATTTTGTGGGTTAAGTAGGATGCTGTCAAAACATCAGCGATGACGTTACCTCACCCCAAAGGATGTGATATTTACCCAAATATGTTGTGAGAGATATCTTACATGTTATTCTTAGTGAAGGATTACATAAAAAATGTTGTTCTCCGTATGAGATGTGTTGGTATTAACTTTCTTAAAGTCCCACTAACCTTGTTTTACCTGTTGCAAGAGAAATGTGATGTATCAGATTAAAAAAGTTACGTACAGTTATCGGCAATTACTTTATTCTTAATCTGTTACACTTTATCGTTTCAGATTTCAAACGAAGGTACTTGATGTTTGTGTAAGAATTTACATATACGGCACCTAAATTTTGAAATTCAAAGGTGAACAACCAAGTAAAGATGTACTGGCATGGTCTATCATTCGGCACCTTATTGCTACCAAAATGATCCGTAGAAGGAAAAGGTTCCCTACCTCTCCTCTAATTCCTCAGCACATTATCTCGTCTCAGAATCTGACTGTTTATGGTGATAGGAATGTACTGAGTACAATTATTTTGCAGAATGTGTTTTGAGCAAAGGTGGTGTTTTGTTATGGCATCTTAGAACTAAACGCAAAAGGAAAAAAACGACAAATTAAGGACACAGTCCAATAATTTACTTAGCGTATTGATCCTTCATGTATTGTAAATACCAGTAAAATATTAAGACTAATATAATTGGTATAGGGAATGAACAGATAACTGTTATAACTACCTATAAAAACCTTATTAAAGATCCCGAAGTAGCCTTAGCCTGCGATATATCTTATTAAAAGAAATCGTGACATTAGAAATGCAATATGATAAGGACTAGATATGTTTGACCAGCAGGAACGCGACTATTAAGAAAGATGACACAGCATGGGTAAAATGAAAAAATCAAACGTTTGTAATGGAATTACACTACGTTATTTGCAATTCCAACTAATTTTTCTCAAAGAATTCCCTTTTTGACTATAAGCATCACAGCAATGAATGTACTAATCGTTATTAACGCTTTTTTCACATACGTAGTATTTGTTTGTGTTGTTTCTTTTTAGCATCACCGCGTGCAGTTCCATGAACAGTTCAACCATGCATGCCTATATGAATGCTTTGTCTTGACCCCGAAGGAGATTTTATGGACTGTGCATTTCCCCAGTGGTGTAGTCACTTTCAACATGACATAATCTTATCCAATAAAGGCAGACGTTATGTAGAAATAATGCTTAAATATCTAGCCGCATACTCTTAAACAACAGGAAAACCTCGATTAATTCATCCAATGTTGTATGCAAACCAAGCTCGGGTGGATTCAGCATTGATTAGGTAGTTACTATCCAAAACCTATTCTATTCAAAACTCATTGTTTCTTAGGAAAAATTGTTCAAACATTATGGAAGTAATGAAAATTTGATTGTGAAGGAAATTTCAGTTGTTTGTGTTTAATGCAACCAAAATCGTCACTTTACACAGTATTATTTTTAGAAATGTATAGAAATATTCAAATGCAGTGAAACAATTTGAAATCTGAAATTTCAGTCGAATCCATCATTTGCTATTTACTACCAGTGCTTTAAAAGTTTACAATTTTCAACACTTTTGAAAGTTTCCGATCATAAGGCACCGGTACAGAATCCGAGTTACTTTTATCATACCTAATTGGGATACGTGATGATATACAACTTACTTAGATTTTCATAACTGGAGGAAAACTGACATTGTCCACGTTGTACATTAGAACTTTCGCTGCAAAACCAACAAAATTCCTGCAATTATTTTAGATCCAAGACTTGAACTACCATAAGCGGAACAACTTCTATCCTTGCCCCGAACAACATTTCATAGGCTAATGTGATTATTTCAGAAACAAAGTGTTTTAGCTTATAAAGGACCATTAAAGACCTTTTAAGTGCCCTGATATTCTCATGGCGCATGCTAATTGGCACAATCAGAGAGGTAACACCACCTCCCTGGTACAATGCTTAAAGTTTGCTGAAATATTTTGCAATGACAACAGCAATAATACTTCCCCTTTCGTTTTCATGGACTTAAGTAACATTGCGGTGAAGTACGTTTTAAACAAGTTCGAAAGACTAAATACTTCACGATTAGATTGCAGTGTTTTTTCTACTTCTTGCTTTTTGTGTGAGAGGAAACACAAAACTTTATTGCGTTCGAGTCCTTAACATCTGGTTAATTGAGTCAGAGTAATCTACGAAACGGTGCAAACGGAAAAATATGAATTACATAGATTCCACCTTGTGATCTATTCCCGAGTCCTTTCTTTCTCCGCAGCAAATTCTGTACTTTATAAGTGCAGATGGATTCACAGCTCGCTTCTCCTGATAAAAAAAATTTCAAAAAGGATTCCAGTGCTAAAACCTAAGTAATTTCTCTGTATATTTTTCACCCGTCGTCTTATTCTTTTATGTCAAAATGTGGTAATAAACCTTTCATTGGTAAAAAATGATTTTAATTTTACTGAGGAAAAAAATTTAAATCAGATTTCAAGGTGTGATGAAGAGAATAAGTCCATTTACCATATCTTGTTCTTTTTCACTTTTGCATACATTAATTCCGCTTGAGTAAGATTTTTCAAATTCTCCGAATCGCCTTTTGATTGTGTTTCACGTTGTGCGTCAGCTGGAGAACTAAATTTACAGGTCATCCGTGATTTCAATCAGTAATACTGATGGGTTAATGAGCAAAACTATGGAACTGTGAATAACTTGAATATATATTAAGGCAATACTTTCAAACAACTCTAATCATTTAGCTCATTTAAAACATACTTAAACTTTTCTATCGTTAGCAGAAAATATACATTACCCTTTTTGTTTGTGTACAGTTGCATACAAACCAGTTGTGGTAGCGACATGGTTTTGTTCGTTCACATTTGCATATAAAATACTTTCGTTTCTGTTAACTCCAACTGAACTTTGATTTTGTTTCTTATTGTAGGAGGAGGAGCTTCTTTGGTTTGATCTGACAAAAGACAAAAGAGATGTTTCTCAAATTCCGTCTGTGGTGATCAGATAATTCTCTTTAATTAATGAAGTACAACTGAATGAAGACAATCGTGTGAAACATGTCTCAGTTACCTCGGTTTGGGTTTTCTTTTAGGTGTAGGTTTTCTCCGTAAATTTTTGTCTTTTTGTCGAATGTTGGTTAAACTGCTTTTCTTAGCCCTTTTTGAAAGTGAAAAAGTAATACATGATCACATTATTTCCATAGGATGGTTCACAGTTCATTTGTGCAAATAATAAAACAGATAACTTTGAAATGGAGAATGAAATAACCTTTTAGCTGATCATTGAATCTAACCTCATTCAAATTTGGCCGGTTTGTGAGTGATTTTTTTTTTCATACAATTAACTTCAAATCAATTGGCTTAAGGTACAGGGGTGGCGCCAGTGGGACAAGGCGGCTATAGCCCCCCGTCGGGGAAGTACAGCCCCTCCCCCCGTCGGGGAAAATTTTCCCATTTCGGCGTTGAGCCGGACTGGGTGAGCAAACAGTGTACACCCCGACGAAGGTTTGTTCCCCCGACAGTCTAACCATTTCCAACAATAGTAAGCGAAAATTTCAATAATAAAGGTGAAAATTTTGGCGCTCTTCGTGTGCGACAGGACTGTCTGTATTCGTTTCTTTTATCGGTCTATCCGACTCTCCCCCATGTTTCCATAGCCTAACACCGTGAAGACAATTCCAGCATAGGGGATAAGTTTGAGTCTTGTGACTCTCGGTTTCGGAACGTCCCTGGAAGGGATAAATAATATTACAATTCCTGTATTCACTGAAAAGTTCACCACTGACGGAACGCGATCAGTTAGCTTGGAGAACAAACTGAAGAGTCCTTGTAAGCTTGCAAAATAGGTTGGCATGCTCTCACGCCGACGCATAGAGACCACTTTTTGGTGCCGTTTTATGGGGAATGCCCGACCTTCACCCAGTGGAGGCTAGTTGCTGCCGCGTGATAAGTGAAATGCCTTCTCCGCAGTTTTTATTTATTTAAGAAAACATCATTCTTTGAGAGAAAAATCAAGTTCAAGAAAATGAAAAAGTCAAAAATGCAGGTTGTGGCATAGCGGGTAGGGTGAGGCAGGGAAATTTTTGATCGGTCACTACTCCCCCCCCCCCGTCGGGGAGCTTAGACCCCCGTCGGGGAAATCCTGGGGCCACCCCCTTTTAAAGTAGCAACCTCACCTTTTTCCTGTTTGCTTATCATTCTGTTGGGGGCTTTCAGTAAGCCGTCTTGGCTCTTTGTCGCGTGAATCGTCGTCGTTTATCCTTTGGAGAAATGGGAAGTATAAGACAAAAATGACCTTATGATATGCAAACTTATGATAATTTAATCAAAACGGCACTGGTGGTGTTGAATACGACCTGTTATTTTACAATAACAAACTAATTACTAAAAGCGTTTTATTGAATTATTGGACAGTTTTTCAAAAACAAAATGAAAAAGATTGGTAAGCTAACACATAAAGAATAACACTTCAATTCTTTCTTAGTGCTTGAACTTGAATTTCTCCTTACGCTACAAGACTGTAACTCTCATCT
The DNA here is from genome assembly GCA_009936505.3 of Holothuria glaberrima. Classification (NCBI taxonomy): domain Eukaryota; kingdom Metazoa; phylum Echinodermata; class Holothuroidea; order Aspidochirotida; family Holothuriidae; genus Holothuria; species Holothuria glaberrima. The sequence continues at coordinate 4,565 of WURT03665211.1, read as the reverse complement.
CCTACAAGTTTTCCATCTGAAACTGAGAAAAGAGAAATTAAAATAGCTTCACTTCTGCGGTTTGTAAAAACATCCAAATTCCGTTCTTTAAAGAAGCATTACTTGTTCAGAATATTGTTTCCATCTGTGGCCATTTTTTTTAATACTGTCCTAATTGTATCTTATATGTATTCTTAAAGCTCTTTACCTTACAGAGTTACTACTAATAATTAAAGTTGCTAAACTAATAGACATGTTTGCAATTGCTTTGATAATTTATGAAATATGTCGTTTTACTTTTTGTTTTACCTTCATTCAAAATACCAATTAGAAGTGCATCTCATGGATGCAGAAGTGAAACCTTTGTTCACTTTCTATAGAATGATACTCATTTTACAAAGTAATCTATGTTCACATAAAAATTTGTTAAGAAGGCAAAAAATACAACATGGAAAAGTTACTTACCAATCGTTTTTCGTTCTTTCTTAGGAGAGCTTTGCTTACCAGAATAGTTTTCATATATTGTGGAGCTCACCATGCTCCGGATTTGTGCTGGAAGTCTTTCATGAATGTGGACAGAAATGTTAAGAGGCATAGCTCAATTAACATAAGAAGTCACCGTTTTAGTTTGGAAGATAACGATGTAATTAGTTTTCTGTAATAGTCTATGTTTCCTACCTCTTTAGGCCTTAAACACGTTTAATTCCGTTACTTCAAAGTAAGATTCATCCAAGATAAAAATATTTACTTAATTTGCACTTTAACTTTCTATTTCCATCTTATGCAACACAGGTGACGGTGTAAGCTTCTTGATGTTGTCCAACTGTGTACAATCCCTCCTCATTTAAGGCTTTTACTGTTAAAAATGCTGTATAAAAAGTACAGTTCCCCATACATATGCAACGGCCATGACGTTGTGATTGTAGTAGTTTGCACAAGTGATTGCTACAGTGGAACCATATGACTCCTTTTCAGAATTTACCTATCATGTACTCAACCTTTCAAATTAAACAGAGTCGACATTGGTGATGAAATGATACATTGGAAACCAACTGTGTGTGGTTTTAAGTTAAAACATATTTACCTTGAAGACTCAGTTGATATGTTGTACCTCGAAAACATTCCTATAATATGATGGATGGATAAAGGTAAACTTATGATATTGTTGCTGATTTCTTTTTTAATTCTATCATTAAATGATATGTATGGTACTAAACTAATAAAGTTGTTGTGCAAACTCAGTTGATTCAATAAAAGTCTGTATTTTAGAATGGAATGTCCAATGAACGTGAAATTTCACAAATCTTCACAATCTTTAACAAAGATTTTGGATCTAAGAAGCAGTACTAATCGCCTACTAGTGACTGATGTGACTGGTTCAACAACTTAAATTGAAACAGAATCATTCAAACGAATGGGACATTTTTACAGCTAACAAAATTTTGCGAAGCAAAAGTGGTTTTGAAGGTCAGTGTGTTTAATAGCTAAACATTTCACCTTTCAAAGTGACAGCTGTCTTGAGGAAGACAATGACGAGAGTTATTACTCCAAATGAGATTATTACTATGATGAATACCACGCCTTTAATTCCATTGAAAAAGCAGGACAAAACACCTGGCATTGGATGTAAAATATTTTTGTAGAGTAAATAATACGTTACAGCAATAAACATAATATACAAGGTAACACAATCAGGCCCGTAGCCAGGGGGTTCATGGGGCTCACACCAACCCCCGGCATACCTAATGTTTTTATTTCTTTATTTAAATGGAATTTTTGCGTTTTTCAGGACAAAATGTCAATTCCGCTGGTTTAGCCAATGTAAGCCGTATGATTAGATATTTTGTTTCAGTGCAACACACTAATTCCCTCGGGCCCCATTGACTCGTACAGTAACTCTCATACAGCCACACATTAACTTTCGAGGGAATAAAGAAAACATTGATACAAGGTAATAAACCTTCCATTTAGGCCCAAATTAGGAACATGAAATTTAAGCATGCCCCATCCTTTTCCAGGAAAATACAAACACATTTTTGGTGTATGGCTCTTTTTCACATTTTTACCCGTCAACAATATCATTGTAGGAGGAATTTGCCCTGCCTGTGGGTACCTCTTTTACTCCGTTGTTGGCCCTCTTTTACAATTTTGTGGCTAAGTTTTTTTCATGTTTTCATTTGATTAAAATTGTCTAAAAATTCCAGCTTAGATGTTCACCACATCTCTCAATTTTGATGTAAAAATTGCAAAAACTCCCTGGGGTGGGAGGGGCGGAACCACACCCTCTCCCCCGCTCGGTCGCTCCGCTTCTCGCTTGGGCGCTTCGCGCCCTCAACAAAATGCCGAACCCAGTGGCGGCGATGAAATAAGAAAAAGTGGAGGGTGGGGCTAAAGGTATGTTCAGCCCCCCAATATTTGTCAAGTGCTCCAAGAAGAAGGGAGAATTTCGAAGTGGAGCTGAACATATTCTTGCTTAGAACACTCGGGAAATGCCGTTTCCGGCCATCTGGGGGTATGTAAAGCCGAAAATTTTGTGGTACGCTCCGCGCCAACGGATGATGGCGCTCCACTCAGAAACATATATTAACATTTTAACATAGACTCAATATTAACATTTATTGCACCACTTGAAATCATATCATACGAAATCAAGGAACCATACGAGCAAAATAAATTAGAATGACATGAACAGCAATGATTGTACCAGCAAACATTGTGATATATTTGAAAATACTGACAGATAGCAAAAAACACGATCTGACATTTTATGTCAAAGAAAAGTTCATTTCCTTTATCAAATGATTATTGAATAATAACATGTGAATGTTTTAAGTTATTCAAGTACATTAAGATTTTTAATTGCATTACATACCATTAAAATCAGTGTTGCCACTAATACAAATCGAAGTTTATTTGTGGGTAATAGTTATTTTAACCCACGTTTGAATATTTGAAATGGAAGACAATGATAATGACTTTAAGGACATGTAAGTGTTATTTCAAAGGCGATGAGATCAACGGCACAATTAAAAGATTGTTGTATATGAGTAAACTATTTTGGTGATGAATTTTGCAACTCAGTTCATGCGTGATAACTCAACTATCGACTCATTACTTGCCATAGCAATAAAGACGAGTAAAGATACAAGCCTTTAAGTAAAGAGAAGATAGACAGATAAATGCATCAAGGTGGTTTTCTAAGTCGTGTTCCATTAGTGTAAAGGATCACAATTATTCTCATTATCTACATTAGTAAGTTTTTCTTAGTTTGGGGTAGGAAGACCCCAAACTAAGAAAAAGCAATGAACCAAGCCTAAAGTATAAAAACAGGAAAAAATTTCTTGCCAGCAATGGAAATTTGATCTAATTGTTGTTGTATTGTTCTGACATACTTTGAAACTGCTACACATTACTAACCTACTGGGGATATTGTCCTTACTTGTTACTTCACATATACTTACAATTTATTTCTATTTTAGGGCTTGTTGTTGTACCATATGCGTTGGAAGCCACACACCTGAAAGAATGTTTGTCACTCACTGGAAAAGAAAACTTCCATTCAGAGATAGTTCCATTCATACTGTGAAGATGTGGCTTTATCGAGATGTTTTCAGAACCTCCATTCAGCGATTCTCCTTCCAGTATCACATCGGGATGGGGATGTGAGTCCACCAAACAAACCACGTGTGCATTGGTTTCAACGGAAAATATGTGCGCTGATAAATTATGTTCCATCTGAAGTATATGTGGGGAATCTTTAAAAATAAAAGACATTGCAAGATCTTATTTGCAAATAACTCTAGTAATTGAAATAAAGATAAAATTGACCAATTCAACTTGCATTTACACAACAGTAATTCTTCTATATGTCTAAATATAGCAAGACATCATATCGCGTTACTTAGACTACCACTCATTTGACCGAGGTAATAAAACCGAAGTTCTTAGAGATAATCTGTAGGCTACTGATGATTGAAAATAGATTAATCGCCAGCCGCAGTGCAGTTGTGTAAATGTGTATGCTGTGAAATATTTACCTAACTGTTTTGGGGGAATTTCTATTAAAAGTTAGAGTAGTAATTATTTAAACGTTACTTACAAAACACAGTGAGGGTGACAGATGATGTTCTATTCAGCTCATTTTGAACCCAACAATCTAGAGACTGTCTGTGGTATGCACGTCGTACTGAAAATTGTAAACTGTTGCATAATGTTTTGTTTTCCTTTGAAGAATTCCCGTTGAAAGTAAATCTCTTTCTGTTTAGAAGCCAATCCATTTCATAACTTTTAGGGATCATGCCAAATTCAACACAGCATACGGTATTAACAGTATCGTTTTCCTTTAAGGTGTTTCTTGTTACGGTTACTTTAGTTAAGCCTGTAGCAAAAACAAATGAATGGTATTTTTTCTCGTAACATAAAAGCTTTTACGATACAATGCAACGCCGATAAGTTTTGTATTAGATTTTTTAAACAATCAATTGATTGTTGGTCAGTTGCATTTTTGCTACCTGATGAAGAGTATACACTCGAAACGTCGTGGAATTTTCCGCAAACTTTTAGCACTTTTTACTACCTTTATCGAC
>WURT03665200.1:0-17810 GCA_009936505.3 Holothuria glaberrima | reverse complement strand
ACATTGACATGCGTCCTCCAGTTACACGGCTCAGTGCTAGCGATGAGATAAGCAACTCCGTGGATTGCCCTCTTGTTCATGTTTTAGGTAGGTTGAATTGTAGAGGTAGGCTATCGTCGGTGGAGTAGAAAACAACACAAAATTTGTAAATTCTGACAAAGCTGACAGCCACTGTTTTAAAGCTACAATCCAACTAAAATTGGGAACCAGGATTCGTTTCCATCTCCCTAATTACCAGACACGATGAGCTGAACATCGGCCCTAATATGTTCACTCCCTGCTCAGGCTCTGTTAGTCGAGAAAAATGTAAACGCAGAAGACAGTCATCACTCATGATTACTTTTTCTCCCTACTCTTTGGCGAAGAACAGAAGGCGAAAACCACACTTTACTGCCTAATTGATTCTGCATGCTCCCCAAAGGAACTACATGCCCTTAAGGTGACCAACCTCTTGACCAGATTTTTCGCGGACACCTACAAGACTGTTCTTTGCATGAACTCTCTCTTTGCACGAACGGTGAAGTGTACCTACTCTGGTAACAGATAAGGACGCACATAACATAGACTTTCTGACGTTCCTTCACGAAAGTGAATTTTATTGGGGAATTCCTCTTATGACTTTTCATGCAGTGGCTTACTATGCCCTATATGCACAGCAGTGAACCTACGTGCCTAGGTTGATAGATCTGCTTTCAATCTTGACTAGTCCAAAAGATCCCCCTCCTTTGGGAAACCAAAATTCCTCACTTATGCAGTATATTGCATAGAGGGATCTCATGTGACGTTCCGCAAGTGGGATTACCATGCACTGAAGGGCAAAACACACAAGCAGTAAGTGTATTTACAGCACACGCGCACGGCATAACCATAGATAGGCTACTGTGACCTGGTGACAGGGGTGGCGACAGGATTTGCCCGACGGGGGCAGCGACCAGAATCCCCGACATCCCCATACAGTCGAGGGATTGGTGAGGGGGTATTTAAAGGGGGTATTCCCTGCCCTACTCCTGCTTCCCTCTTCAAAACCAAAGAGACGCCCGATCTTTCCCTTCAAAACCAAAGAGAAACACGATCACGTGATGTCGGTAAACCCCTCTGTCTTACAAAGACATGACTTCGCAATGACGAAGACAACTCAAGAACTTGTGAATTTCTCAAAGACTGTGTGGTGATAGGATAGGATGTAGCTTTTCGGCAGCTGTGGTGGTGCACCTACCGAATATACATTTAATTCCGATTACATTATTTTTTTTCAAGGTGGGACAATATACACAGGGAACGATTTGAATTATGGGTAAACTGTAAAATGAGCAACATTGCGGTGCCGGGACAAATTTTTCTCCGGATCCGGGGGGAAGCTATAGATTCTCCTTAGAGGGAGAATCTCCCGAACTGTTGAAACGTCTCGTGGTGTACTTCATTTTCGATTTCTTGCCGAAAGCTCAAGGAATCCATGCGATGATGTCTTGTGTGTGTATATGACACTTTGCTTGTAAACACAATATCTCAAGAAGGATAACTCCGAGGGATCTCATACTTAGATGCCCCATATAAGTTTGATGATCTCTATTGTTTTTTATGGAGGTCAAAGGTCATTTGGGGTCACGAGAGGTTAAAAGGTCAAAACCTTGTAAACACGATATCTCACGGAATGTAACTGTAAGGGATCTTATACTTAGCATGAGGATTACCCATATTGATTAGATAGTCCTATTGCTTTTGGTGGAGGTCAAAGGTCATTTAGGGTCACCAAAGGTCAAATGGTGAATACCTTGGAAATTACTTGTAAATACGATATTTCAAGAAGGATAACCGTGAGGGATCTCATACTTAGCATGTGCATTACCCATATTAAGTAGAGGATCCCTATTGATTCTGGTGGAGGTTACAGGTCATTTGGGGTCACCAGAGGGGAAAAGGTCAAAACCCTGTAAACACTTTATCTCAAGTAGGGAATTTGTGAGAATCTCATACTTAGCATGAGGATTGCCCATATTGAGTAGATGAAAGGATAACTGTGAGGATCTCATATTCAGCATGTTGATTGCCCCTATTGAGTAAATGATCCCTTTTATTTTTAGTGGAGGCCAAAGATCATTTGAGGTCACCAGAGGCCAAAAGGTCAACACCTTGTTAACACGATATCTTCAGTAGGATAACTGTGAGGGATCTCACACTTGACATGATGATTGTTCTTGTTAATGAGATACTTCCTATTGGTTTTGGTGAAGGTCAAAGGTCATCTGGGGTCACCAGAGGTCAAAAGGTCAAAACCTTGTAACACAATATCTCAAGAAGGATAACTTTGAGGGATCTCATACTAAGTGTGTGAATTGCTAGTATTGTAGTAGATGATCTTTATCATTTTTCGTGCAGTTCAAATGTCATTTGGGGGTCACAAAAGGTCAAAACCTTATAAACATGATATTTTAAGGAAGATAACTGTGAGTGATTTTATGCTTGTCATGCGGGTGATTCATGTTTTTACATTATATCCATAAGGCAAGGAATCACTATGCCTTTGGCATTCTGGTTATTTCCAATGTGACTGGTTGGTTTTTTTACAACTGAGGTGTATTATAGTGATCACAATTATAATATTCTTAACCTATAAAATTGTGATTTTTCGCAGGCAGAACTCCGTAAACATCACAGAGGAAATAATTAATCCTGCCAAGTGAGTTCAGTATTGTTTGTACGTAGATATTGAAAAGAATGTAGAAAATGTTTATTATTTATAAGTGGTTCCCAGAACGTTTTAGAAGTTTTTAAGTAACACATACTAATTTGCGACCACAAAATCAAGTGAAACTTACACTTTGAGCCCGCCGATTGTTAAACTATCTTTTAACCTTTTGTACCAATCAAACCATTCCAAATCCTCCACCAAATCTGTCCCATCCTCTCATCTTTTAAGGGCCAGAAGGATTTACTCTGGGTATTTTTTCACAGCTTTCAAACAAATGTTATCCTTAGGAACGTCGGACCCCCTCCCCCCCAAAAAAAATTCTCTGACGCTCTGCATCAAATCCGATGAACCCAATGAACGGAGGCGTTGAACACAAAGACCAACACACCTACCAATGTACTCATTTCTTTGATCATTTCCCATCACCTATCGGTACGTGCCGTATACAAACACGTGGAGACCCTTCGGCAGGACACTTCAACCTTTCTCCGATCCCCCCCCCCCCTTTACAATCTTCAGAGTTGATAAAATGTCTTAGTATCATTTGGTTTTGGCTTCCCATCCACGACAGTCTATAACGAACACACCAGGAACCTTCCCTTTAACCACAGGAGATGCAGCACATGAACGTTGGTTGGCAAAACACCCTCCTTGCTATTTTGGGTCCCAACGGCTCCCAACGGCAACATTTTCTCTGTTTACCGACACTTTACCCGTCCTTCTACGAATGTTCTTTAAATTTTAGTGGAGTCCGTAACTCACTGTATATAGGAGAGACCAAAAGTCGGGGCAGACCGAGTCACTGAACACCTCAGGTCCATTAAACAAAACTCCAAGGCTATGAGGTAGCCACACATATCAACCCCACCCCCACCCCCGTACCATGTTCGATACAGGACTTAGCCGTTACCGCAGCCAGAATGTGCCGAGATTCTGACCGTGATCTCCTAACTGTCGAACACCGGCTTATCATGAAGCTTGGGAACCCTCTCGTCTCACGGTCTAAAACTTAAGGATTGATCTTATTTAACTTGCCTCTTCTTGTATTCCCTTGTTTTTTCCAGTTCCACTCTATCTCTCTACCGCAATTTTCTCGTGGTATTCCGTTTTATACAGCTTTCGTCAGGTTCAGTTTTAGCGTTTGTTTTTCCGTATTTCTACTATACTGTTTTTCATTTGCATTTTTGCCTTTGCCACCTTGCTATGAAGGATCTATACCGCAAACGTTCGGGAATTTTCCGCACACATTTAAGCACTTTTTACCACTTTATAGTTTAGTAGAAGGGATATTATAAAACCTGAGAAAAATTGGTTGGTGGTTTGGAATATTCTCCTTTTCTCCTTATTCATAGGGCTTACCTTTCATTCGTCTATCCACAGAACTATACCAAAGACTATTATCGCTGCCATAGCTTTTGTAACATTCGTATACGTCACCACAAACGTTGCCTACTTTGCTGCATTATCACCAGAAGAAGTGCTCGGGTCGGACGCCGTTGCCGTGGTAAGGGGACTCATGTACAGAGGTCCTTCGCTGACGTCAAAGTATGGTAGTGTCAAAAAGAATGATATTTTAAACATACAATAGTTTACAATTCCACTTTTACTGGTATAAGGTATTACAAGCATAGTTCCAAATTCAATATAATGGAGAATCATAATTCCTCAAAAAGAAAATGTCGAGGGCACAAGGGATGATCACTATCCCGTGGTTTTGACAGAAAACAGAACTTAATGTCTAAAAAAAAAGTAATTTGAACAGCCTTTTTTCCATGGAGATATACATTGAACATGGAGTTGTAAATAACAACTCCCTGCTTTGAATTAGAGTGATCTCCGCACACACGGATATTACAAGGGATAAGCAGGGTCATGTGACCTGTTACGCAAGTGTACAGGAAAGGCGCGCTCGAATTCGATATAAAAGTTTGCGGACTATGTACACTCCTTACTAGAGCACGCAGTACGCCCACCTGCCGTGGACAGATGTTGCATTTAGCCTCAATCCGATCGTTTGTGCTTCTTGGCTTTCGGTATTTTTAGTTTGAAACGTAAATACAAGAAAGGTCGATATAATATACAACAAACGGTAAGAGCTGGCCTCAAAGAGGAGAATAACCTACTATTCCTTTACCAATCCTTTCGGCCTTTTTGATTCCTTGCCGAAGGCAGCAAGGAATCCATACGATGTGATGTGGGTAAGTATTTTTTTTTGTATGTATGTGACACTTGGCTTGTTAACACGGTATCTTAAGGTAGGAATGACGGACACCTTCATATTTGGTATATAGATGTGTCACGTTTATTGTTTTGGTGGAGGTCGTAGGTCATTTGAGGTCATCAGAGGTCAAAAACCGAAAACCTTGAAAACACGACATTTCAAGATAGCAATGACCGACACTGTTCATATTTGGTATATAATTAGTCATGTTACGAAAAGGAGCCTTTTGTTTTTGGTGTAGGTCAAAGGTCATTTAAAGTCACCAGAGGTCAAAAACCGAAAACCTTTTAAAAACACGATATCTCAAAATAACAACGACCGACACTTTCATATTTGGCATATAGATTTGTCATGTTAAGAATTAAGAAAAAGAACCCTGTTGTTACTGTTGAAGGTCAAAGGTCATTTGAGGTCACCGGGGTGAAACTGTGAAACCTTGTAAATGGCTTGTAAACACGATATCTCATGATAGCAATGACGGACGCATTTCATCTTTGGTATATAGATTTGTCATGATGAAAGAAAGAACCCTATTGTTTGGTGGTGGTCAAAGGTCATTTGAGATCAATGGAGATTAAACTGCGTAATCCTTGTAAATAACTTGTAAACAGGATATCTAAAGATAGCAAGGTCAGACAGTTTTCATATTTTGTTATATGGATTTGTCATGTTTTGAGGAAGAACCCTATTGTTTTGGTAGAGGTCAAGGTCATCTGACGTCACCGGAGGTTAAACTAAAAACCTTAAAAAACAACCTTAAAAATGGCTTGTAAACACGATATCTCAAGATACCAGTGACCGATAGTTTTCATCTTTAATATATAGTTTTGCCTTGTTGGAAGGAAGTCATTTCAGGTCACCAGAGGTTAAACCGAAAATTCTTAACATGATATCTCATGATAGTAATGACGGACACTTTTCATATTTGTTTCTTTCATGTTGAGAGGAAGTACTCTCTTGTTTTAGGTGGAGATCAAAGGTTATCTTGGGTCTTCAGAGGTCAAAAAGCAAAATTTCCCAAGAATTCCCAAGATCGTCATATGGGGTCCCCTGAGGTCAAAAAGAAAAATATCCCAAGAATTCCTAAGATCGTCTTCTGGGATCTCCATAGGTCAAAGGTGACCTGACGTCACAAGAGGGAAAATTGCAAAAATCTCTTATACTTAAGGTGTCTGCTTACATTATATTACACGAAAGACATGTCAAGGGTTATCTGAGAAAATCTAAATATTTTCTATGGCAAGGAATCACAAGGCCTTGTGGCTTTGAGGTTCTAAAGAACGTTGGGTTGCAGTTGAGAAGAGTCAGGTCTGTGAAATCAACCCTTTCTGTTTATGCTTAAAAATCAGCTTGACTTTTTCATTAACGAGCTCCATCTTGTTCTGCATAGGATTTTTGCTCTCGTTCCTCAAAACATGGTTATATTAGGGAATCTACACAAAACCGGTTCAGTCAAATAGTTGAGCAGGAAGTTGTTAGGGACTACGTGCAGCGAGGTTAAAAAGCTCCCTCGTTTCTTAGAATATGGGAAAGGAAAAATTTATTCTTGGTCTTTTGGGCGTAACCAGTAAATCTTTTTAAAATATGAAATACCCAACGCTATAAACTGGAAATTTATAGGCTGTGATTAATCGGCGATCATGATTTAAAACGATCTCTGGAAAATCAGCCGTGTCCCTGAGGGGTTTCCAATATTCGGTGGCCGAATCATTGAATTCCCCAATCCTTTTCATTTTCAATGGTAATTTTGGACGTTTTGAGGCATAAACCTTCAAACTGAAGAATTACATGGGGACTGTAGAGGCCTTATACCCGGATCCGACTGCCCTGGGGATTCAAACTGTCCAATTTGGGTGTGCTATATTTTGTTCCAGTTAAAGGATTACATTATATTCGTCGGACTTAGCACACTTTGACCCCTAACATTTTAGTCTGGCGTTACCCGTGTACGCCAAAGGCACCATGGGTTTAATCAGGGAGGTATTGTAGGTGGGACTGAGTTATACGACTCCAGACTTGGACTGAGACTTGTAGCACCAGTTTCCAACGTAGGTTTGAGAATCAAGAAAAGACACAAGTTCATGTCTGGAGAGTCATTTACCAGCCTGGTCCTAACCATACTGACGGGGGATCAACTACATATCAAACACCCCCCCCCCCATCGGAGGACACTATACACCTTTAAGCGAATAATATTCTGGTAATGAATCTTGAATTTTGATTAATTGATTTTGTCATTTTTAGTCCTACGGATTACGAGTCCTTGGTAACTGGTGGCTGCTAATGCCTTTAGCGGTGGCGCTCTCCATTATTGGTTCGATGAACGGCAGTACTTTAACTGCATCACGGTAAGACGAGAATTTCATACGTTAGCCACGAAAGAGCAACTTAACTCCGTAACTAACATAGTGTCAATTTGAAGTTTGACTGGAATACATGTAAATCTACGATTTTGCCACGATTATTAAAGGAGAAACGTTTCCTTAGAAATGAGACTTTCTGAACATACAATCAGTTTAAAGGTTCCTCAAAGATATCACGATTTTACATCAAAGCATTGGTAAAAACCATGATTTCTCATTGAGGAGTACATACCCCCCCCCCACTTAAGCCCTTACCCCAGAGGACGGAGAAAGAAAAAAGAACCCTTTACAGGTGTCAACTATTCTAGGTGTTTTTGGCAGTTCCCTCAAACCATTTCACCACAACAAGCTATCCAAAGTGTGTCAGCCTACATATTCAGTGTCAGGAAACTTTGATGTTATTCGATTGTCATAATTCTTGACTGATAGTGCTAATTGAGAGACTTTTTCTCAATGAAGTACAAATATTTTTAATGGATGTTTTCACGATAGGATGTAGTGAAGGCTATTTATACAAGTACCACTTACTTTCCACTTTTGGCCTCAGGAATCAGGTTAGATTTTGTTCAATATGAGGTCTTGGTGTCTTTGACTCTCGGTATTGGTGAACCTCACTTAAATAAAGTTATTCCTTGATGACTAAGCTGCGACAGTAAATTTTAAAATAGTTTTTCCTTATAAAGTATAACAGACCATCTTTACTACATTTTAAAGGCATAAATATTATACGTACACCGTAATGAATATATTATTTCTCTCTACAGTCAGTTTCATGTGGCGGGCAGAGACGGTCAATTTCCAGAGATTTTATCAATGGTTCACATTGATAGGAAGACACCGCTGCCAGCTGCAACCGTCCTTGTATGTATCAGTTGCCTACATCTGTGTGGAAAATGGGGGTGGGGTATAACAAAAAAAAATCTTTGAAACGGAAGTTTGTGTGTTTTTGTGTGTAAATCAGAGTATCTCTACAATGTGGGGGTTCTCTCAGTCCCCGGTGCTTTGCGCCACGGTATATTTCTGCCAACATTCAGTCACATACAGGAGTGGTGGTGAAGAAAGGATTCCGATCAAAAGGGTGGGGTAGGGTGGGGTGGTTCTCTTATAAATTTGGGCTTAGAATGACTGACAGAAATTGCAAAATTTTGCTGCTATGGTGAAAAGTGGTTTGGATAACCACCAACACAAATCCTCACAAATGCAATATGAGCCTACCAAGAATTGTCTGTAGTTCTGTTTGACAACCTTTTGACGGATAAACACAAAACACTAGACAAAACAGGGTTGCATCCTGCGGGTGCGGCGCAGGGGCAGTTAAACATTATGTAACCTCCAAAAGCAAGCTTTACGATGACAAACTATTCTTTAAGTGAGTTACAAATATACTTTTTCCAAAGTCCCCTCGACTTACTGGCGAAGAGCCTAAGAAGTGTGACACCAAATGATTTACAAATATTACCCTATCTGTCATTCTACATGCTATGTTCCTTCGTGACATTCATTTCTGCCTTGCTTGATTCGCAAGCTGGTAACTCCAATGATTTCAAAAAGGAAGAAAATTATTTAGTTTCTGCAGGTGATAACTCTATCTCAGTATCATTACAGTTTGCAAAAAAAAAATGGAATTTTGCCAGAGATAAAGTGCATGATGGGAATTCTGTTACGTCTATATGGAATATTTAATGACCGTGTCTACTATACTCTACATGTGGCATAGTTCTATGGTAGGGTTACATAGAAAGATATTAAGAAATTCAGACAGTCTCAAATATATATATCAAGGATGTCACGGCATGAAATCTTAAAAAAAATACAAAAATATACTGAGGCAATGTGCCCTTTCGACATCAAATTCTGCAGTGACCTTTAGGAAAACTGGGGGTAGTTTTGACAAAGTAATCAGCTTGAGTTAGGAATGGAATATTGGTGCGTTTATTGGGAGTCAGGGATTATTTTTTCCTATCTCACAAGGGGCTCTAATAGTCCTTGTGAAATGCCACTGTAAAATTTCTTGAAATTCAGTTATTTTTTGTATACCAAGAAATCACTGTAGTTTCAAAGGCAATTAGTTTACCAAGCCTGTGGTATAGTAAAGGCACCTAAATTGACCCGGTCCAGAAATCGACACATCTACCCCAATTGCTCGTTCCCAGTATAATTTGATGCAACTTTTAACCTGAGTAGATGATATGTTATCAGAATAACATATCCTGCAATTTGAGGTGAGCTTCAAGTTTTTTGAAATCAATTTAATGTCATTTTGAAAGGTTTTAGAACTCTTTCCTAGCAACAGAAGTGAAGTTTATAATTGAATAGGAAATCTCTTTGAAACAATTCAAATTACCCCTGTGTGATGTTTGTGACCATTTGTTACCACTGTTTTTTTCTATCAAAGTCTTTGCTACAAGGTGCGATACATACCTTAACCTGTTATATCACTAAAATGAAGTTTAAGGTGTTTCAAACTTTGAAACGTTGCCATTTTCTTGAGATAACACCAGAGTTGTGGACTCAAGTCAATGACTTACTACTCCGGTCGACTCGAGTCCCAATTTTTTGACTTGTGACTTGACTTGACTTGAACATATTTGAATTGAGTCGTCGACATTAGAAATCATAATTTTTAAGCTTTATTAATTAATCATACTCTCATGCAAAATCTTTCCGCTATTTACGCCCGAAATTGAAGATCCGCATCCTTTACAACATCGTAGTATTTCGATGGCGCACATAAACTGTGCGTGTACACGTATTACACCATATTCAATTCCGTGCAAAATAGAGTGACGCTCCCTACAAAGTTGTTCCACGGTTCCGACATAACTGTATTTCTAGCATGAAGAATCACTGTACACAGTCAATTTTTTTTTTTTTTTTTTTTTTTTTTTTTTTTTTTTTTTTTTTTTTGTCCACCGAACATCATTGTGAAAAAGGCTTCCGATTAGTTGCTAAGTAAAATCTTGATGTTAATCAACTGAATGCGTAAATCACTCTGTGGTATCTGTGATCGTGGATGTGAAACAGCAGTTTCATCTCGTGCAGACATCTTTCTAGGAAAGATAGACTATGGTGTTACGTTGCTATACCTGGTAGCACTTCAACCGGGATTGATCTGCTGTACTTCAATGTCAAGACTTGTCATTCATCATGTGTGGCGCTAGTGGAAGTTATCCTGCATCATTAAAAATTCATGCAATTTCACATAACATGACTTGTGATCAACTTGGAAGAAATTACTTGCGACTTGACTTGAATTGAAGAAATTTGACTTGTGACTTGACTTGCAAGAAAATGAAGTGACTTGTGACTCGACTTGACTTGACCGAAAGAAAAATGACTTGTCACAACTCCGGATAACACTACTAATAAGCATTTTCTTCAAGGCATGTTTTCAACACTTTTTGACACAATGGTGGGATTTTTGGCATTTTCAGAAGAAAATAGATGCCTAGATCTGTTAATAGTGATATTTTATAGTTTCATGTTAATTTCGATGTCCCTGTGGCTTCTATCACGCCTAATTGATTTGGCAAAATTCGGTTTTCTTTTCGAAGTTGAAATTTTTTCTTCGGATGTAAATTTGCTTCTATCCAAAAACTGCCTCTCTGCATCTTTTTAAAGATAAACAAGTTCACTTGAAGAAACTTATATGAACACACCACAGGGGCGTATCCAGGAATTTTCAATAGAGAGGGCGCAAGGTTTGATTGATCGCTGTCCTGGGGAGGGTTCTAAGGGGAGGGGTGTTTTTGCTTTTGGGAAGAGGGCTGAGATGCAAAATGGTGGTATTTTTGACACATTTTAAAGCATTTTCCTTTTTTTTTTTTTGCCTCAACTTTTTTCACGCATGACAGCCAATGGGGGGGCCGCCTATTGCATCCCCTTGGATCGCCACTGCATCAAACAAAGTCGATCGGCAACGGCGGTAGAGGCTAAAACACAGGGTGTGAAATTTAGGTTCCTTTCATAACTTGCTAAAAAGGGAATCCATGGGTCGAGTTCTGGTTAATTTTGTGTGTATTATGGAATTAAAAATTCCACAGCAAAATTTGTTTGGGTGATACAGCATTCAGGTGGGTATTTAATGATTTCTCTAAAAAAAATATCGGTGGAACAATTTTGGGTTCACCATACTACGTGAGAGCAGCGAGCTTTATCGCAGCTCCCTTGTATGAATCTAGCACTTATTGTAAAGTAGGAGTTAAAAAAAAACTTAAAGACATTATTGTTTACCATAGTTGTTAACAATCAATGGGTTTTAGCTTTTCTTTTACCATTAAATAATATAAGATTTATTTTTAATTTGATCTTAGGTTCCTATTGCTACATTAATGTTGGTGAGTGACAGTGTCTATAGTCTTATCAACTTCCTCAGTTTTAGTAGTTGGACATTCGTTGCCATGGCAACAGCCTCACTACCCTACTTTCGGTGGAAATATCCTGACGCCAAGAGACCGTTTAAGGTAAACCCGCAATAATCAGGTCTGACGGTAAACACTTAAAGTAATCAATGTTACACCTCATTCTAACAATGTACGGCTAAATGTTGAGTTTAGAATCACACCCACTACTATAAGATGGACTCGTCCGACCCCCTTAGATATCGGACACCTTTGAATTTGAAGTGCTTGTAAACTGGAGGAGGTTCACCATCATTTGTAATTTTGGCCTAGCCCTATCAATGCAGATTTATACGCTATTTGTATCAAATGAAGCACATGTAGGATAGGCCATATCATTAAAGGGCAATAGAACTTGCGTCCGAACACCATATATTTTGCGTACATCTGTAGCGATATTGTACAGATATGTAGAAATCAATGTTAATTGTATAAAAGATTAGCTCATTCTTTCTCATTTTCTCAACTGGTCAAGTCTGATGCAAAGTCCTTTAATACTTTAGACAAGTGATCGACACCGGGACTCATCCTAAGAAGGCGATAACTCCATATTTAATTTTTCGTCCCTTTCTAACCTCTTGGCCCTCACGCATGATAGAAGAACTGTAGTGACACGTTTTTGTTGCAGAGAGCTATTCCTACAATCTATAGCATTATCAGATTTATTCTCAGATTTATTCTCATACTGATGGCGCCCCATGCATGTCAGACGCGGAACTGAAGGAACAGCTTTGTCCTTCTGGGGCGTTTTTCATTTGCAATAACGAATGTTTCGAATGCCAGATGGAACCGTAAAAAGTTTCTGTGTGAACATTTTCATAAAAATACATACAAGCCATTTGCTTTGCGGCTCCCGCATGCAAAACGCAGCAGATTTCGGTTTTGGTATATATATATTATGTTTCGGTCAATCTGTGTCACAGAGGTGATGTTACCGTAAATTTATTTTTGAAAGATGGGGAGATCCCTTATAAAGATGACTAGAAAAGACCTATCGTGTATGTCATATTTATCCCACAGGTACCGGTAGCCATTCCTTTCATATTCACTTTAATGTCCGTGTTTATGGTGGCAGGCTCCATCTACTCGGCACCCAGAAATACATTAATCGGACTCATAATGACACTCTCTGGAGTACCTGTTTGGTAAATATGCGTGTGGTGGAAGAACAAACCACGAAGGCTAACGAGAATATTCGGTATGTAACATAATTGTATACAGTGGCGGCACCAAGGGGGCATGGGGGCATTTGCCCCAGTCAGAACCTTGCCTCCATATGCTCCCACTCACCTCTTTGAATTATTGTGGCCTAACGGGAGGAATAGTGTAATACATTAGAATTATTTGGAATCTTTGCATTCGATGATGCATTATGAACTAATATATATATATATATATATATATATGTATATATATATATAATATATATATCCATCCTGAGACTTAATATTTCACCTAGAGATATGCTAAAACCTTAGAGCTTCCGGGGGCTTCGCCCTCTTGACCCCACCAGGGGCCCTGGGCCCCATCCGCTAAAGCCCGAGCTTCGGGCTAGATTTCGCGCGAGAATTTTTTTGCCCCTCACATTTGCTTTTCCGTCCATTTGCCCCCATCCCTCACTTTTAAAATCCTGGTGCCGCCACAGATTGTAGGCATATGCATAGACTTGTGCTTCATTTATACTGCTTTTTTTTCCTAGCTACACATATTTTATTGTTTAATACGTATTTATCTTTTGCAACCATAAAAATTGAAGTTAGGGAGAATGTTGACCAGTTGACACAGTTTTTCGCTGTATGTTTGACCAGTGAAGCCACGAAAAAATAAGGGCGCTGTCGCTGCATTGCAAAACCAGGGTGATTTGTGTGTCTCGTACAGTGTATATTCAACTTAAGAATTTAATTGTAACTTTCTCCGTTTTTAAAAGATCGAGAGTAGTTTCCACAACAAAGATAAGACAAACAATCGTTACCCCAAAGTATATTTTTAGTGTACGGGTATCAAAATTATCAGTTGGTAACTGCTCTTTGATTGACATTAAAGTTTGAAAATTCAAAAGATGCAGAGTAGCTCACATTCCACACAATGCAGGGAAAGCGTAACGATTATACATTACAGCCTCGTATGCTCACCAGGACATGGCCTGAAGTAATAAAACAGGTTTGTGCCCGCATAAGGAACCTTACACAGTTATGAGAGGAGCTCAGTTGATGGGAGAAACGTAACTGTCTTGGATGACGAGAATTGCCCTATATATAAGTTTTCGTTTAATACCGTCCTAACTTTGAAAACTTGTTTTTGCTCCACCAACAACTAGGTCAAGCAACAGTGTAATATTTGTATTACGTACCGTTTCTTTTATGCTTAGCGGACAGCTTAATGAGTAGCTTCAGTAAATATCTCATGACAACTCTCTCCTTATTTTTAGTTCGTACTGAACTATGTAGCAAAATGTGAAGAATCTGGCAGAAATACCAAAGAATGTGAAAGTATTTCGACATTTATTTTTAGAAATGCCGTCGGTCTAGTATGTTTGTTCTGAGAACAGGGAATGAAAGTTTCTCTCGGGGAAAAAAGGTACAAACCCGTTGAACAACTTAACGTCCTTCTATGTCTCACACTGCACATAGCCTAAGTATACAACATAACCGAAACAAAACCTTACAAACTTATCAGCCCTGCGTACTGTTTACTATAGGGTGTAAACTAATTACTGTATCCATCTTCTTTTCTGCGATTGTTTTGCTGTAGCTTTACATAATCATGCCGAGGTTCAGGTGATATATGTCTGTGTATATCAGGGCCGTAGCTAGGGTCATATGTTTAGGGGTGTGAAGGTCCCAAATTCCGACTGGCTTGATATTTCTTTCCAACTGAGCGTCAGCGTGAATAGTGCACTTTTTACCTACCCTGCGTTTTTTGTATACACCAGAGGGGATCCTCCCTTTGTCACTGAATAAAGGTGCCGTCCTGGGGGAGGGGTCTAAAGGCGGGGGGTGGGTGTCCCTCCCTTTTTAGAAATTTTCGTTAAAGTAAGGTTGCTTAGATGCAAAATGGTGCTATTTTTTGACAATTTTTGAACTGCTCATATCAGGAGCGGTGGAACGAAAAAAATATTGGAGGGAGGCTGAATGCCAGAAAGACTATCTAAGCGGATCGCCACCATCTGTTGACGTGGAGCGTACAAAAAAATTTTTGGCTGTACAAACCCCTCCAGATGGCCGGAAAAGAGTATTTTAAGCTGCACGTACCCAGCGTTGAAATATGAATCTCATGTCTGCACTTGGCAAATATTGGGGGCTGAACAAACCTTTATTGCCCTCACTTTTTCATTGGGGCTGGGCCCCAAGCCTCCCGGGACCGCCGCCATATATGGCTGAAAAATGTTCATAATTTAGCGAATTCATCAGCAGTAGGGATCCTTCCTTTGTCGCGACGTAAAGGGCCGTCCTGGGGGAGGGATCTAAAGGGATGGGGTTTCCCCCTCCCCTTTGAGAAATTTTAGGTTGCCTAGGTTGCCAAGATGCAAAATGTTGCTGTGTTTGGGATATTTTTCAGCTGCTCATATGTGGCTGGTAAATGTCGATAATTTATAGTGAATTCTAATTTCTGGTTAGGTGAAAGAAGAGAGTAAGTTGTCTTAGAGAAAAATACGTTGTCAACAAACCTTCTGAAGACAAGACCCCCCCCCCTTTTTGGCTTCGTTACTGTCTTTAAATTGAACAATTTTTTTTCGCAAAAATACGTGCGTGTAGTGAATAGAAGCATTCTTGGACTGTTACGAATATTTTCCTTTCCTTCATTGTGCATTATAAAAGGGCTTCTAAGGCTGGCAGATACCTGGAAGCTGTGGATCGATGTAAAATTGGGCAAAGACATAATGCTTCCTACCTGTCATACTGATAATACAGAGTATGACGCCAAGCACTTTACATCTATCGGAATTTTACTAATTTTGAACGAAAACTCCAGACGAATGGCTTCCAGTCTGATAGGTATAGCAACAAAAATGAATGACTAAAAAGCACATTTCAGAATGCTTTTTGGTCGTAAGTGTATTACAAAAGTGTAATAATAACCAACTATACCCATAATGGCTGCGCGCAAAGCGCTTGGTATTTTTTTTTTTTTTTTTTTTGAAAAAGGTATAACGTTAATACGTACTTTCAACTCTCCACAGCATGCTACAAATTAGATTGAAAGATCCCATATTAATGCGAGGCCCTACAGATGTTTTGAAATGTATCTCTTTTTTATCGTAAAGTGTTGTGATCGAAATAGTTCCGTGTATAATTACCTTAATAGTGGTAATGAGATGAAGCGCAAACCGTGACGCATGCGCGCGAAGCGCGCCGAAATTTTTCATTAGCTAAGATGTCAAAGGACAGTTTCAATTCGATTTTACGTGAAGAAAATAATGTTGGGTACTATTTTCATTTGATCTAGTTGGAAAATAGATACAAAGTTGAGAGGCTCAGTCGGAAAAATACACTAAACAGAGGAATCAGAAATTCGAACTGGTATTTCAGATTTCCCGACTACCGTCGCTCTGACGAACTTTGGGGGTGAGATACCCCCACAACCCCCCCCCCCACCCGGTTGCGATGGCCCTGTGTGTAGACAGAGTTTGCCTTATTACCAACATTACGTTCAATTCAAAACTTTTCGAACGTCTTACAAGGTAAATTGAAATTTATTGAAACATATTGCAAACTCACGTGTCAATTGTTTGTAACCCATGTAGACAAAAGTATCTTCATATCTTGTTTGGTTGCTGAAAAATTGCCATTATGGTGGTAAACAAAGAAGCTGCAACTTTTTCCAAAAAATGACTTGTAGCAAGTCTATTATGACGTCACATACCCAACTGATTTCAGTAGTTTTATGTTATTTGATCATTAATCTTTCACATTTATGAATAAGAGTGAAAGCAAAAAAATCTCAGCCACAGAGTGAGCAAGTCAGGGTAACCACCCGGAGGGATGTGTTTGCTTTGTTCATTAACTTAACCTTTAGGGGAAAATAAAAAAGATCACGAGAAAACGTGTTCTCGAGCGACAGGGTGACCATGACTAGAGACTGAGCATGCATTAATAGACAAGACTTGATAGTGTACGAGTCAGGGTGTGTGAAACAACAAAGATCTCTTGTGAATTACATAAAAGTTATGATAACAACGCAGATTTTCTTCGGGATTTAAATTTCGAAAATAAGCAGCCATTTCATACTTACGTTAGAGCTTCTTGGTACTTCGCTTCCAATATATACCCTTAATTTTTCCCCGCAGACAATATAACTATCTTTCTTCAAAGGACATTGTACGTCGTACCGCCGGATGAAGCAATAAGTAAAACATTTGACGTCACAGATGATAAAAAATCCAGTGAAGATGAGTAAAGATGGGGTGTGGATGAGAAGTTGCTTAACATTTATGGATTGTTTAATTAAAAGAAATGTATGGCACTTTGAGTGTGCTGTAAGAAATAAATCAAAGACTGTTAAGTACGCCTTTTTTATTTGGGTCTTTGTTGACATTTTAACAATAACACCTGTTTCAACAACTTATCAGCGGGGCTAAGTATCAAAGCAACGAAGATATGGCGTTTGTCCAGGGTAAATACACTCACATGTCTGCATGTACAAAATTAAAAGTAAATAATAGTAGACATATAGACAAAGTCTGTCGTAGTTTTACTAAATGATCCTACCAAACATAGGACTCCGGGGTCGTTTGAAAGGGGGACCATTTCAGGGCCATGGCCTTAGCGAAATCCCTATCCGACAAATCAAATGTATGTCGAGTACGATCATACTTAAAGTATTCGATATTCACACCTATTGTATGCATGGAATCATTTTTAGGTACCGTAATGGATCACTGCCCTCCGCCTTAGCAAATATTACTAGACCCCCGTTATCCTACCTTGAAAACTGTATTACTACACGAAATAATAATCTGTTTTATACCACACATCATAGAAATATACATGGCAAAATGTTACTCAATAATTATTGCTCTACACTTTGGCAAAAGTTACCTGATTATGTCAAGGACAAATGAGAGCATCCGACTTGCAGCCGGAAGGTCTAGGGTTCGAATCCTGGCCGGGTCATACCAAAGACTTTAAAAATGGAAC